>RXON01002282.1:0-55419 GCA_009667805.1 Leptobrachium leishanense
TGGTAGACGACCTGCGTTTGACCCTGGACTTAATGAAAGCACAGGACCAACACCAGCAGATGACATGGCTCTCCCCCAAATCAACACAGACTGTGGAAACTTCACACTGACTTCAAGCATCTTGCAGTTTGTGCCTCTCCATTCTTCTCCCATTACTCTGGGTCCTTGGTTTCCAAATGAGATGAAAAAGTAGCTCTCATCAAAGAGGACTTTGGACCACTGAGCAACAGACCAGGTCTGTTTGTCTTTTGTCCAGGTAAGACGCTTCTGACATTGTTTGTTGTTCAGGGGCGGCTTGACAAGAGGAATACGACATTTGAAGCCCATTTCCAGGATCTGTCTGTGTGTGGTGGCTCTTGATGCACTGACTCCAGCCTCAGTCCACTCCTTGTGAAAGTCCAACACTTTTGAATGGCCTTTTCCTGACAATCCTCTCCAGGCTGCGGTCATCCCTGCTGCTTGTACAACTTTTTCTTCCACACTTTTCCCTTCCACATACTTTTCTATTAATGTGCTTTGATACAGCACTTTGGGAACATCCAGCTTCTTTTGCAATTACCTTTTGAGGCTTTTCCTCCTTATAGAGGGTGTCAATGATGGTTTTCTGCACAACCGTCAGGTCAGCAGTCTCTCCCCTTTTAAGCGGTGCCTGGCTTTTGTTTGTGGGACCTCCCAATCGGGAGGGAGAAGGATCCGAACGGAACACCCCTCCCTTCCAGGCGATCTCCCGGCATTGCCGGGGGCAGGTCTGGCGCTAGCGTAAGGCGGCACAGGCGGCCGCCTTACTATCTGGCTTCCTTCCAGTTTGTGGGGCAGAATTCCCCGGCCCCGAGCGCCGCCATCTTGGTCGGCCGGGGAGACCCGACGCAGCGCTAGGGGATGAACCACCTGACCAGCGCCGAGCGCGATCTTGCGAGAACGCGGCTACGCTGGTCATGTGGTTCCCGCCTGGCGAGCGGCAAAGCTGCATCATGTCAGCGGCCGCTCGCCACCATGAGGAATGCCAGCGGAGCCTGGGGGGCCTGGCTGCAGTTGAGAGCTGGGGGCAGATATATCCATATGTGAGCTGGGGGCAAATATCTCCATATAGAAACATAGAAAAATGTCGGCAGATAAGAACCTTTCGGCCCATCTAGTCTGCCCAACAAATATCAGCTGGGGCAATATATACCCATGTAATCTGGGGCAAATATATCCATGAGTTGGGGCAAATATATCCACATGTGATCTGGGAGCAAATATATCCATGAGTTGGGGGCAAATATATCCATGAGTTGGGGTGAATATATCCACATGTTATCTGGGGGAAATATACCCATATGAGCTGGGGGCAAATATACTTATATGAGCAACCCTAGTGTGTGTAAATATATGTGTATATATAGAGATTATCATTTCACCTCTATCCTGATTGGCTTGACATGACACGGATGGGGGAGGCACCAAAATACACTAGATAAAAATGCTTGCACCGGCCCTGGCCGGGGGTCGCCTGGAAATGACGTCATCGCGCATGGTGCGATGACATCATTTACGTCGGGAGGAGCTTGACTTCAGCGTCTGAGGACGCTGAAGTCAGAACGCTGCGGGACCCCGGACAGAGAGGTGAGTATCTCCACCGGGGGTCCCGCAAAGCTGATGATGTGTGGGACACGTCCTCCTCAATATACAGCGGGAGTAACTGAGGACGTGTCCCACACGTCGTCAGCAGTCCTTTTTTTTTAACTTTTTTAAAAAGTTTTTTTAACTTTTTGTCCTGGTTTCCTGTCCCCCAGGGTACTACCCGGACATTGTTTTTAAATGTTCCTATACATCCTAGAAATCCGCCACTTCACGGGCAGGTTATGGGTACCTCCTAGGTACGATATTTGAAGGAATTTTTCGTTTTTATTTTTAACCCCTATTTCATGGAAAACTCACTGTCCCTTTAAAAACGTTTTTTTTTTTTTGTCCTTGTTTCCTGTCCCCCAGGGCACTACCCGGACCCCCATACACCTTTTATGGCAAATATCTAGCATATATGCCCTCTTGGAGGGCACTCGAAAAAAATCGAACTTTGAGTCCCATTGACTTGTATTGAGTTTGTGTTCGTGTTCGAATTCGAACTTTTGAAAAGTTTGAGTTTGAATGCGAACCGAAATCGGGTGTTCGGCTCAACCCTAGTTTTCATGAGCTGTAAGCCATAATCATCACAATTATGACAAATCACAGCTTGAACTATCTCATATATTAGTTTCACCTTTTAAGTTGCATTACTGAAATAAATGAACTTTTGCTTGATATTCTAATTTTTCGAGTTTCACCTGTAGTTACACGTTCTACACATATCCAATCAATAAATTTAGAAGTTTGTGTTTTTTTTATTGATGCAGCAGATTGACTTTGACAGGCGCAAAAACTTAACGTGAAACAATTGTGGTTCTTAATTCTGATTGGCTGAATCTCGTGGAAAAAACCGTCCGCACACTGATTTCTGCGCGCATCGTTGCTGTGCGAGCTTTGCGTGTCTGTTTTACGCGCGTTATTGCTCGACGGATGAAAAAATGCGTGGTCATTGTAATTCCATCGGTGATTTACACGGGTCAGCGCTTGACGCTTCGCGCAAAAATTCACGCATTGCGCGTGCGTTTTTGCTTTAAGAATTTAATAGGGCCCAAAGTTTTTGATGTACATGCTCTCAGCTTATTTAATAACTTAAGAGAATCTCCCCCTTTTCGTGGACTAGTAATATGCTGAACCTCAAGGATGTTAACCCTGTGAGGTCTGCATACCGGCATTTTTTTGATTTATCACAAATTAATCCTATTTACAGATTTATTAGATTAAGTTTTTATTATTCTAGAACAGGATGAAGTTACAGAATGTAACGTGAAATATTGAAATACGTTTTCAAAATTTTTGGTCAGCCGTCTGTAAACATACCTATTTTTATTTTTATTCTTTAGTATAAATGTGTTTTGTGTAGTGACTGAATCCCCAGTTTGTTGTCTTGGCTTTCATGTTTTCCATGCTAAAACTGTTGTATTTCTAAACGTGACATTTCATTTCAATCTCTAATGCTCAAATGCTAACTTGTGCATTTAATTGTGTTGTGGATAATAAGACACATTCTAATATTATTGCTATTTTCTCCTGTAGAAGCACTTGTGAGATAAATCAGAAGACACCTCACAAAGCTGAGTGTTACCTGTCTCGGAAAGCTTTGTGAAAAGAGATTTACAGAGCATTAAAAACGCAGATTGTGAGAAAAAGTCACGATGAAGTATATGCTCTTATTCTTGTGCGCATTTCTAATGTGAGTTTAATTCTTAAAGTATCATATAAAGAATGAGTTCCAGCTTCTAATGAAGCAGCCAAAAATCAAGACATATTTTTAAATACATATACTTTGAGCTTTATGAAATGCGTTAATTGCAGTTTTTTCATCTGCATCCATATATACAAATGTAACTACAGAAGGGTAATATGTTATACATGTGCAATGCATTTCATTATGATTATAGATTTTTTTGCAATTCGGACAATTCAGGATTCTTTTCAAATGAAACCAAACAAATCATTTCCTTCTACGAAGATATTAATCATTGCTGGATGAAATAAATTGTGTTTTCTTCAGCAGTCACAGATGGTCGGGATGGCTAGCTGTGACGGGACGCCGTCTCTTCCCATCTGTCATGGCTCTCCAGACACCCCCTTACCAGGATCAGCCCGGCCTCTGAGTTGCTCGGAACTCAGTGCCTCGAGCAGCCTGATCCGCAGCTCCAGACCCGCTTGTTCTGAACTCCTGCCTTGGAACCTCTTTGCATTTCCAGAATGCCGCTCAGTGCCTTCTGAGAGTGATTATAGCTGTAACATAGCTGAGACACCAGGCAGGCTGTATGTTTAAACAGGATACACACTGTCCATCTCACATGGCCAGCTTTTATTTGGTTCACAATCAGATAACAACAGTTAACATTCCCGCCCCCAGACATTACGGCACTGCCATTCAGCAGTTCCCCATCAGGTCCTCTCAGAGTGCAAGCTCTTAAGCATTTTACCCTTAAGTTACCTTTACTTCCCTTCAACCCCCCAAACCATCCCCCCACCCCCCGCCCCACTCTCCCCATAAATAAAAACACATGACAAAAGTATTGGCGGTTTGAAAAGGTCACGTCTTTTATTTATAATCAAAGGCCAAAAATCATTGCCTTTGTGGCAGAATTATCAGCGATCCTCGCTTTCTTGGACTAGGTAACACCAGATAACACTGGTACCATAGATCCAGCCAGATAACACTGGCAACCGCAATGAACCACCAGCATTGCCCAGAAATAGCGGCCGGCCCCACGTGGCTAAGCTATCGCGACCACAGGCTGCTCTCTTTATAGCAGGTAGCAGGCCGGGAGGATCTTCAAACCAGGAGGCTACCTGTGTTTGGCCGCACAGACCCCCAGATCCTCCCCCTCTATCGCCTCTCCACGAGCCAGGGCCGCATATTTCACCGCTATAGATCCAGCCAGATAACACTGGCAAACGCAATGAACCACCAGCATTGCCCAGAAATAGCGGCCGGCCCCACGTGGCTGAGCTAGCGCGACCACACGCTGCTCTCTTATAGCAGATAGCAGGCCCGGGAGGATCTTCAAACCAAGAGGCTACCTGTGTTTGGCCGCACAAACCACCACACAGACCCCCCATATTTCACGCCCATATTTCACCATTTGAAGTAACTGTCCATGTAATCCCATCAGCTTTGGCCGCACAAACCACCAGCTGGCTTCGTGTAACGTGGTGAAATGATCTGACTGCACTTCAACTAACCATGTCTTTACTGAAAAAACAATCCCCCAGCTTTGGCCACACAAACCACCAGCTGGCTTCATGTAACATGGTGAAATTACCTGACTGCACCTCAACTAACCATGCCCATATCTAAAGCAATCCACTGGCTTTGGCCGCACAAACCACCAACCGGCTTCCTGCGACATGGTATGACTCCATATGGGAACCCACGGGCGGTCTTGAAATGACTGGCGGAATCACCACTTCATTAGCCCCTATCCGTGGTCAATGTGCTCTCTGACGACGTGACCTTTTCAACTCAGTAAACAGGCAGTAACCTAAAAACATGGTGGGTAGGGTGGGAAAAAGACAAAGGTTAGACTGATTTCATCTGTCCTTTGCTTACCCTTTTCTATTACCCCTGGCCCTCCCCTTTCTATTATCTGCCCCCGAGACCCAATTCCAGCGATAATCCTGAAACAAAAGGGGAACCATTGTAACTCCTCCCAACTTTCTACTCTTTTCTTTAAACATAAAACATGCTTAAGCCTCTTCGTTCCCAGTCAGTCTCTCATCAGTACTGAGCAGGGGCTTCTCTGGTACTGTTCTATGTGTTTAACATGCATGTATATTGGTTATCCTGTCTTTCCCATTGTACAGCGCTACGGTACATGGTGGTGCCTTATAATTAACTGTACCTGCAGTCATACAGAGCACAGGTCCTTGTTTGGGTGGATTCCAGAGGAGCTGCGGCGATCCAGGGGTACTGTTTGATAGTTCGGGTCCCTAGGGTCACAGTCCAAAAAGCGCCCAGATCTGGGGGTACAGGCGCGAATGGCAGCATATAGTAGATATCCCCCTTGGATGCCGCATGGTAAGGGCTGCTTAAGCTCCTGGGGTCAAGAAAGGCTCAGCAAAGTGGGTTCCCAATGGAGCTCCTTCCTGAAAATCACCACAACGGTAGGTCACATGAGGATCACCCCACGTTTTAAAAATCATCCTGCTGGAGCAGTTAGTTTTTGGGGCGCAGACGTTTAAAGTTTCTGCAGATGGCTCCATTACCGGCAATGAGGTGCATTCCAGGAATGGGATTGGTTGGCCCTCTAGCTCCTTGGATGATGATTGGTTTAGGTTTCAAACCCAGCTCATGCTTTCAATCCCAGGCTAACCTTGGTGTCGGATAACACAGTGAGCATAAGGGACAGGCTTAAAGGCATTTTGATTACGTGCTGATATAGTGGGGGGGAAGAGTCACAAAAACACCACTTTAACACAATAACAGACAAATAGCTTAACTGAGGGGAATAGCAGAGGAGCGAGGGGTTAATACAGTCCACAGTCTCTGAGCAAGGGGTTCAGTGACAATACGTTTAAAACCACACAATATAAATGAACATAAGGTCTTCCCCAAAGCAACAGTCTATCAGGGTTATCCAAAGAGATTCGAAAAGTCACCGCACGTTCGGTGACTTTTCGTTCTCTTCAATTCGGTTCCTTTTGCCGATTGCATTTCGGTGACCCTGCGGTGTATTCAGCAAGCACCACAGGGTCCCGAATTGCAGGGAAAAGCTGCCGCAAACCTGACGAAAAACTCACCGAATGCACGCTGAAAACAAGCAAAAACATCTGGATTAACCTTCGAAGAAGCCGAACAGGAGCCGAACAGGAGCCGAATCACACAGAGCCGAAGCAGCTGTGACGTAGAGGAGGCAGTGAATAAATTAGAAAAACCATTTGTATGAATCTGGGGAAAAGAAACGCTGTTTGCAAAGAAACTACTGAGCGAAAATGTCTGAAATTTTCACAGGAGGTCCAGGGAATGATAATAAAGAGGTCTGTTACAAAAAAAATAAGTAAACTGAAAAATAAAAAAATCGGACTTTTTAAAAAAAAAAAAAAAAAAAAAAAATGCTTAAAGTATCCTAAAAAATCTATAAAAAAAAGAGACTTTTTGCTGCAGAATTTTATAATAAACGGTTTATTAGATATTGAATTAAAACGGGAATATTTTTAACATTGAAGTCTATGGGATTCTCCTGAATAAATTTGTCGAATTAAATCACCGAATGGCAGGGCATTAGGGGAACCTTTCCCTGCTGGTTTGTGTTCTCTGAATAGCCGAAGCAGTGCTTTTCCATGGGGATTTCACTGCCCTCGAACAGGCACTGTATGTGCAGGCAATTCGCCAGGATTTGGCGAATTGCCTGCTCTCTGGATAGCCGAATGGCCAGGAAAGGTAACCGAACACTGATTTTCAGCGTTCGGTTACCTTTCACAAGCAATTCGGATCTCTTTGAATAACCCTGTATGTCTTTTGGGGTTTTCTCCAAGGAAATAAAAGTCTTGGGGTTTGACGTAGGGAGCGTTACGTCAATTCCATGACACTAGCCAACCGTTACTGCAAGTGTAAAAACAAAAATTAAATAAATAAACCCTTATGGAGGTGAAAATGACCCCTTTAACACAATATGCCCCCACTAGGGGCGTAACTACCAGGGGTGCAGAGGGTGCCACCGCACCCGGGCCCTTGAGTCTGGGGGGCCCACACTCGCCTGCCTATATTTTTATGTATATATATATAATTTATTTCCTTTTGAAATTTGTTTTATACTTATTTCTGAGTTTTACTCTGTCATACACACCACATATTACTGTGAGGTTTGCTGCTGTTGATCTCTAATACATTCATATATAGCGCACATTACTTTGAGGTTTATTGCTGTGGAGCTCTGAGAGATACAGATAGAAAATGGGATGGACTGAAGAGGTCATAGTGAACCTGGAAAAAATGGGACACTATCTGGAGTCAACATTGTGGACCTGGAGGGGACCAATGCATGTTGATGGGAGGGGGACAAAATATGTTTTTGCCTAGGGTAAGGGGGCCATCATGGTTCCTGCACCTCGGCACTGAGGTTTCTAGTTACGCCTCTGGCCCCCACATTGTCCGAGTGGGGTAACATCAGCTAAACGACGGGCATGATGTTTCTAGGCAATAAAACTCAAACTGCCCAGCTGCTAGTAACCCTCAGTCCCCACCTATGAGTGGTGTATGGGAGCTATAAAATGAAGGGTGTGCAACAGCACCCATTCATCTATGCTGATGGGTTTTTAACCGCTTCGCTGCAGGTGACGTGTGGGGAACGTCCTCATTGACTCCCGCTATATGTGGAGGACATTTCCCACACGTCATCCGCTAGCGGGAGGCCTGGGAGTGATACTAACCTCTCTCTCCGGGGTCCCACAGCGTTCTGACTTCCCCAAAGTTAGACGCCACTGTTATAGGCCTCCCGACTGAATTTACATCATCGCGCCATGCGCCACGACATCATTTTCAGGCGACACCCCGGCAAAGCTGGGAGATCGCCTGGAAGGAGGGGGTGATCCTTTCGGATCCCTCTCCCTCCCGATCAGTAGGTCCTAGCAGGACAAGCCAGGCACCACTTAAAAGTGGAGAGTCTCCTTTTTTAAGCGGTGCCTGACTTTAACCCCTGAGGCACTGGGCCACGATCCGGTGGGGGCCGCCATCTTGGATGGCGGCTCCACCTCTGAGTCCCCCATCGTCACATGACGTCATTGCGCATGGCGCGCTGACGTTAGTTAGTTGGGGAACCCCTAGCTGCCCAGGGATTTTCTACGGAAATCCCCTGGTGGAGATGGGGATTCCTCTGAATAATGAATGGCCTTTCGAATGATACTTTTAACATGGTCATGTTTGGCAAGAAAAAAATAATAAAAATAAAAATAACTAAAAATAAAAACTTTTTGGTGTGTGTATTTTTTATTAATGCAGCAATATTGTTCCCATTTCAATTATAATGTGAACAATGATACTGCACTCATGGGCGTCCACAGGATGGGGCAAGGGGGGGGCACTCGTCCCCCTCCCCCCGGAACCAGGGCTGCCTGCCTAGTTTGTCTACCTGGGGAGGAGGAACACAATGATTAATAGTAATCTGGTGGGGATGAGTTTACAATCTAAAAGTAGAGGGGACCCTGCTCCAGAGCTTACAATCTAAGCAGAGAGGGGTATACAGATTGTATATCTGTATACAGAGCTGGCTCTGTCACTGTGTATACAGAGCTGGCTTTGTGTATACAGAGATGGAGGGAGGGGGGGTGTATATATATGAGCGCACTCAAGGATATATATAAACACATAAGTAACTACTTATCTTTTAGGAACGCTGTTTGTTCCAAGGTCAGTATAAATGACTTCCAGGTGTTATTCTCCCTTGTATATTTTCTCCCGGAAAGTAGTACACTTTTGCTGGAGGTTCCAAACGAATGAACGTTAAAATTCGGGGGTTTTTTGGCAAGAAATTATGCCAAAATGCAAAGATCTGGGTAATCAAAACATTTATTAAAATAATAAAAACAATTAATCATTGTAATCCAACGCGTTACGTCATGTGACTTTTTCAAGGATTATAATTTTTTTATAATCTAAAAAATTTTTATAGTCTAAGACCAGCTGATGAAGCCGTGTGCCAACGGCGAAACGCGTTCTGTATTTTACTTTATTTGATTTTATATTATTAAATCCATTTTTAAAGAAGAATCACCTCTGCATGTTCGGGTCTTCATTGGGTTTGACCAGAAAAACCCATACGCCTTCGATTTTGAGCTGGGAATATTTGAGCTGGGAATAGCTCATCCAAATGTGAGTGTTCAATTCTGGCTGATATAGTACCGGCTGTGTGGAGTAGAGGTAATGTCACCACTCTGCATGGAGAGAGCCTGTGGAGTCATGGGTTCAATCCCAGCAAGCAACCTCTCCAGTAAGTGTCCTTGGCAAGACACCTAACGGTACATACTTGCCACCCAGGACATACTTGAAAACGAGAGAAATCTCAATGTATCCTTCCTGGTAAAATCCTTTCACAAAAAAATATATAACAATACCTTGGGTGTCAGATATACACAAAGATTGTACCTCTCTCGCTTTTTTCCCATGTCTTATGGATGTAATGAGTTAACCATAAAAAGGAGTGGGTTTCCTGAGAAGTGAAACAAGATTAACAACCCAGAGGCTGTTCATCACTCAGAGCCAGTGTACGGGCTCTTTGTTTGTGAGTTCATCCACGATATACATATATACCCATATACTGTCATAACGCTGCACTTAGATCGTATTTTTTGTATCTTTATTCCAACATGACACTTGTTTGGAGACGTTATTCGAGAGACCAGTCCGAGTTCCCTAGCGTCTAATTTCGCGCATACCAGATACGTATTTTTTATACTTGCACACTTGGTTGGGGGAAACCACTATTCATCTGGTCTGCTGGCATTCGGAGGGTATAGTGTGGCGCTTACCACACTCCCACTTTTATATGCAAATGGTGTGTGATGCAAACATGCGCATTATGCACACAGTCACAGAATGACTGTGGCAGACGCTATTTATTAGCATGAGATAGGTGTGGTTCTTAATTTGGATTCGCTAAATCGTGAAAAATAACTGCGCGCAAAGATTTTTGCACAAGGCGGTACTACGCGTGCATTTGGGCGCATCCTGTTAGTGTTACACGCACATGCACTATTGATCGGTGGATGTAAACACGTGCGAAGATTGTAATTCCAACGGTGATTTGCGTGCTAAACTTTAACGCTTAGCGCAAAGATTTTCACTTTGCGCTAGGATTTTATCGTCAAGATTGTAATGTGGCCCGTTGTGAGTGTAGAAAAAAAATAATTACATTTTTCTGTTCTAACATTATCTGCTTTTTCTAATTCCCCAATGCTGCTGCCATCACTCACCTTCTCCTTTCCCACACCGGGAGCAAGTTTAGTTTTTTTATAGATGGTCATATGATTAATAAAATGCAGTGCTCCAAAATACAAGTGAAAAATGTAATTTTTCCAATTTTGGTTAAAATAGTGTATATTCCTAGAAAAATGCAATAACGCGTTCTAAATTTCTGATTTTTTTTTAATGATTATATAGAATCTATAACCACAAAGTAGAAAATGATAACATGTGGGAAAATAATTTTCGTACACTGTAAATGATTGACGCTGCTTTTCTTGTTTTTGTTATAGCATTCTGACAGTGAGTCCACTGAAAATAAGGATACATGTTTAGTCTGTGTCCTACAGTAAAATAGTCCTTCAAATCAGGTGTAAACAAAATGATCATAAAATGATCAAAATGAGCGAAGGGGTTACTAGAATTTTTTTTATCTCATGTGATCTATAAAGAGTATACTTATGATTTTATAGATAACATTGAGGGTCTTATACACGACTATAGAGGTTTAGGACAGATCTGTGTAAAAACGTGTGTGTCAATAGAACTGCATAGAAGCAGATTATACGACTAAAGCTACAAATGCTGCTGTTATTGAAAATATTTTACATAAAGGTAAGCCTAAATATTATCACTTTCTTTCCTACAGCCTCAACAATGGACTGAGCATCCCTGTGAAATTACTCAAAAGAAGCACAAAAGATGACACTAGTATCACTGGAGAAGCTGAATCCATACAGTCAGATGATCCTATCCAGGATGAGAATGCTGTTAAAGAAATCATTGGAAGCCTGAAAGAAAGGCATGTTAGAGGGCTTGTTGGTAGACTAGGTGGAGGTCTAGGAGGAGGGGTTGGTGGAGGTCTAGGAGGAGGGGCTGGTGGAGGTCTAGGAGGAGGACTTGGTGGAGGTTTATGATTTCTAGTGTAGGAGGGCTTTAGGTGTCACAGCAGGAAGGGATAATGCTTTGCTGAATCACCAGTAGAAAGTCTTAATGGAATCTTTGGAACTAATTATAATTAGTTCATTAGTTATTGGAAACATTTATAAACAAGAGGTGTAAGTATGGGGGCTGGATTTAGAATGTTCTATGGGTGAAGGAGTTTAGGGTTACGGGATGCTTAGGTATAGATGTTAGGCGCTGGGGTTTCATTCATTCATTATGTTGAGTGACAGAGGTAATTGGTCAGTTTAGACATAAAAGGACTAAAAATACAGATAATAGAGAGCAGCAACAGATGATGGAGACCAGGGATATGTCACGTTGCTGTTGTATAAGAGTGACTTGAACCAGACATTAGAAGAAACCGCAACATGAGGATCACATGGCGTGTTATTCATGAGACGATATTAGCAAACTAATGGATTAACCTCTGAGTTTCAGAACCTAAAAGCATATTCCAGTTGTTTTCACATATTTAATTAAATTTACTCTCATAAAAAAGACCATCACTTTTTAAGTCATAAATTGGGTCACTGGTCACAGGCATTTACATGTAACTACACTCAAATTAATAATCTCATTCTTACTGATGGATTATTCACCTAGAGCTGAATAGGAACCATAATTTAATGGAAAATTGCAAAAAAAAGTCAAACTAGTCAAGAAAAGAGCTCAGCTGGAATATTTTACAAGTCCATATATTAGTGGCTATTCATAATGAAGCTTCAGGAGTAACTGATGGCTATGTGTATGGGCAAATTGTTTTCTTTGCTCTCTGGAAAAAAGATAACTGAGTTTTTTTGGTGTAAGTAAGCAAACCAAATCTGACCGAATACCAAATCCATGCTCATAAATCCTGACCATATGCAAATGTAAGAAGGTATTCAAGGCACGCTGTGTGCTGTTTTGATGCAGTTCAAATACTGTATAATCTTTGACCGAGTAATTGGTGCCACTGACTGCAGAACATGTGAACAAGGCACATATTCCTTAGAAAAAGAGATCTAGTTAATGTTTATGCTTTTTATCTAGATCCAAATAAGGGACAACTTACAAGTAGGAAAGTTCACCTAGTATTGAACATGCCTGGACAAACCAAGTACACCATCTGTGGACTTCTGCTGCATATTCTATATGTTCTGGTGACCTACCTTTAAATTACATGTGGAAGGACCATAACATATGCAGTGTCTCTGAATGTTACTTTCTTTACGAAATGTGTTTTAAAGGTTTCTGGTAAAAACAAACAAAATAAAAGGCTGCATAATCCTCATCATGATATGTAAAGGTCACTGCATTGCTGTCAACATTTGAACAATTCTCGACAGACTACTCAAATATTATAAATATTGAGATATTTGGCTTTAACCCAATTTGGACAAAAGGTATAGAATGTGTCAACCTAAAAAAAAATTTGGTTTGAAAAAGTCCTTGTTGGAAAGAAACATTATACAGATGCCTAGATTAAAACATTTGATCCAAAGATTTCTGGTCTAACAGGATATTATGCTGGTGTAGTTAAGACCTGCCCTGGTGAATTCATGGTCCAGCTCTGTCATTTAGTAACGGTTATTCTAGTTTATAATGAAATGTCTCCCTTATATTGTAAATCGCAACATTATCGAATAAAGCTAATTTTAAAAAAAAAGCATTTGGGACTCACTCTATGCCGCACCTCTCTCACCTAAATGTTAAACATTATGCAATTTTTTTATGAAGAAGCAGCATTTATAGATGAATTTCACATTCAAATTTTATGGGTACATAACAATGGCAAATATATTAAAAGGTGATCAATTTTAAATACGTGTGTGCTTGTGTGATCTGTTCCAGCCGAGGGGTATGGTTTGTGTAAGTTATAGTTGTAACCACTTGTCTCACAGAAATAACCAGCGGACAAATTGATATTCCTTGTATTACCATTCAGTTTTTGAAAGTTATTGATGTAATTGACACTTAAACATAGCTCCACCATGAGAATAACAAAGTCAGGTTCTAATGTAATTTTGCAAACTTGAAGAAAAAAAAAAAATATATATATATATATACAGTCCAAAATGGATTCACACCAGGGCTTAAGTAAAAAAAATATTTTTATTAGAAGTTACATTAAAAATGACCAACGTTTCGACCCTTTATCTTTATCAAGGAAAAGCACAATACAAATAAACAAGATATAAATAGGCAAAATGAGCTGTACACTCACTAATGAGGACATTGCTGCACACCTGGCTCCGTCTCCCCGAAAACCGGAAGTGATGTGTCGGCGGCTGCTGGTGTGACAAAGCATGCTGGGAAAGCGAGTTCTAAGCATGTAAATCAACAAAAAAGCCAAAAAATGACCCAGCACTACAGCACTGGTTGTGTATACCAGCAGCAAATTAAAAACAACAAAAGAGAATATGCAAGGAGGTTAAAATAGGATGACAGAAAGTGTTGTTATGTAATCACATGCTTAAAAGGTTTTTTGCAGGATTAACTAAGCATGAATATAGGGAAAATACTATCAAAGAAAATTGCAAAAAAAGGTGAAAAATATGAAAAGTGAACAAAACTAAGCACAAATCCTAAGCATCTGAAACAGCCACTGCCCATTTCCCAATATTTACAGGTTTTACATTACAACACGGACTTGACCTTGCGAGATATCCAAATTGAAGAGATGACAACTAGATTTGTACATAGAGGATACAGTTTACCATGCTTACAAACTGCTTTAAAACAAACTCAATATAGATTACATGCACCCAAGAATATGAATACGAACAAGCGTCCAAGGATAATGCTACCTATAACCTACCATAACCAAGGCAAGATAGTAGCGCAACAAATCTGCAAACACTGGAATTTATTGCAATTTGATAAAAATTTACAATCGGAATTTCATCAACCACCACTTATCAGTTTTCAAAGAACTCGTAATTTGAGAGATATCTTAGCAAAGACAGATCTCGTACACTCCTACAGCACAGGACCTTCTACCTTTCAGAGATTGGGTTGTTTTCGATGTTTGGATCGTGTCACCTGCAGCCACATGACTCCGGGAAATTCTTTTGTACATCCACATACCGGACAACTCTTTAAGATCAAGTTCAGAATCACATGCCTCACAGACTATGTTGTGTATTTAATCACGTGCCCGTGTGGCAAATAGGGATGAGCCGAACACACCCGTGTTTGGTTCGCATTCGAACAATTTAAAAAGTTCGAGTTCGAACTCGAACTCGAACACGAACCGAACTCAATGCAAGTCAATGGGACTCAAAAGTTGGTTTTTAAAGTGCCCTCCAAGAGGGCATATATGCAAGATATTTGTCATAAAAAGGTGTATGGGGGTCTGGGTAGTGCCCTGGGGACAGGAAACAAGTACAAAAAGTTTTAAAAAAAACTTTTTAAAGGAACAGTGAGTTTTCCATGAAATAAGGGTTAAAAATAAAAATGAAAAATTCCTTCAAATATCGTGCCTTTGAGGTCCCCATAACCTGCCCGTGAAGAGGCGGATTTGTAGGATGTATAGAAACATCGCCATCAGAGACCCACACACGATACCTAGCCATCCTTAAGGGGTTAAAATGCACAGGGACTGGCTACTATCCTGTTAGATGAGGGAATGTATTATATGTATAAAGCAAGGTATATATGACAATGGATAGTCAGAGACTCTAGGGACTCAGCTTGTACGCTTTATGATAGACATTCCACCACACTTGCACCAAAACTATAGATCTAACACAATAATAATTGTATGCTCACATAGGCCCTTCGGGAGAGGTACATGACATACAAATACTGGAATATTACGTTTAAATCTAAAGAGTATGAAAAAGATTTTATTAAGCCCTTGATGACAAATGACGTAACATCTACATCATTAATGATTGGCTTTACAGAGCCCTGGTCCTTAAGGGACTAAACAGCATATCAGAGGAACATGTAGTAGAAATGAACACTTCTTAGAATTCAGAAGCACAGTGTTCATACATGTGCAGGCGTCACACCCAGTCTGCAGGCAATGTATAAAATTCATGAGACCAGACTAATTAGAATCGCATGTTATTTCCAAACACTAATTAACACATGTTGTTTACTCCGTTTGAGAGCCCTGCTGTAAGCACATGTCATTTAGAGGTGAGAATCATTGCACCTAGAAATTAGGCAGACTGTAAAGCATGCTTTCCTTGTAAGCTAGAAAATCCACATCACCACTATTCCTCTGATCATCCGCAGCCTCAGAAGCACCTGTGTCATCACTTGGTAACCTACCAGTGTCTGGAAAGGTGTTACACAAGTGTCGCTTTAGAGCGTCCTCAAGTTTTTTCATCCTGTCCTCCCACTGTGCGGGCAGGATGAGCTCTGCAACTTTAGCCTTGTATCGTGGATCAAGAAGGCTTGCCAACCAGTAACAATCCCTCTCCTTGATAGCACGAATCCTGGGGTCCTTTACCAGGCTTTTCAGGATAAGGAGCCCATGCAGCATAGGTTGGAGGTCGCATTAGCTTCTGAGTCTTCCTGGTCAATGAGGAGGATGACCGTATTGTGCACTTCTTCCTCCCAGCCACGTACTAGTCCTTGGGTTTCTGGGGACACAAAACCCTCCCTTGAGGAATCCCCACCTTCAATGCCCCCACTACTTAAATATTCCTCCTCCACTTCATCCTCCTCATCCTCCTCCTGTCTGATCTGCGGAAGAACCTCTGGAATGCTGTCTGCGGAAAGACTGGGGCCTTCAGAGCTAGGGAAGGCCTCCTCTTCCTCCCGCTGCTCTGCCTCTAGTGCCACATCTATAATTCCCTGCAGAGTGCACTCCAGCAGGAACACTAAAGGAATTGTGTCACTGATGCATGCACTGTCCCTGCTCACCATCCTCGCTGCCTCCTCAAATGGTGACAGTACAGTGCATGCATCTTTGATCATCAGCCACTGCGGGGGAAAAAGAATAAGTTGACCTGAACCTGTCCTCGTGCCATACTCACACAGGTATTCATTGATGGCCCTCTGCTGCTTGTGCAGATGCTGAAGCATTGCCAATGTCGAGATCCACCTGGTAGGCATGTCACAGATCAGACGGTTTGTGGGAAGGTGGAATTCTCTTTGAATTTCTGCCAGGTGAACACTTGCTGGGAATGACCATCTGAAGTGGCTGCAGACTTTTCTGGCCTGGCTGAGAAGCTCTGCCAGCCCTGGGTACCTGGTTAGGAAACGCTGTACCACCAGATTTAGGACGGGTGCTAGGCATGGTACATGCGTCAACTTACCCAGGCGTAGAGCGGAGAGAAGGTTGCTGCCATTATCACAGAAGACCATTCATAGCTTAAGCTGGCGTGGTGTTAACCATCTCTGCGCCTGCAGAGCTGACAAAATTTCTGGCCCGGTGTGGCTCCTGTCCAATAAACAAACCAGCTCAAGCACAGTATGGCATTTTTTTGCTTGAGCCATTGCGTACACCCTGCCACACGTCGGTTTAACTCCCATTTCACAAGAGACAGAGAAGGAGGAGGAAGAGGTGGTGGAGCAGACAGACCTCATTCAAGCAGCTTTCTGGAGGCGTGGTGGATGAACAAGCTCCACCACAGAGCCCCATCCTGGATCCCTCCCAGCTGCAAGCAGAGTTACCCAGTGTGCCGTTAAGGAAATGTAACGGCCCTGTCCATGCTTGCTGGATCACGTGTCTAAAGTAATGTGAACCTTGCTACTGACTGCCTTTCCCAATGACTCCATAACATTGTCTTCCACATGCTGGTATAGTGCTGGAATGGCCTTCCGTGAAAAGAACTGGCGTTTTGGAACCTGCCACTGTGGTACAGCACATTCGGCAAATTCACGGAAGGAGACAGAGTCCACCAGCTGGAATACGAGTAATTTTGCTAAGCTGACATTTAGACTTTGTGCAAGGGGATGGTTGGGACTATATTTTTTCTTACGCTGCAGCAGCTCGGGCAATGAAATCTGACTGCATAAATCTGCAGCTGATGGGATACTGTCATATTCTGAGGAAGGACCTGGTACACCCATTACTGTAGCATCATCCCTGTCAGTGGAGATTGTAGGCAATGACATGGCAGGACATATAGTGGGGGTAGAGACAGATGAGGATGAGGAGGAGGAGCTATGCAAAGTGTTTTGCCAAAGGGATGCATGGCAGGTGGTCAAATGTCTTATCAAGCACGTGGTACCTTAGCGAGTGAGGTTTTTCCCACGCTTGATCCTCTTCAGACATAGCTTACAAATAGCAACGCTGCAGTCTGCTGCACATTTTGTGAAGAACTCGCAGACAGCAGAGTTCCTGCACATGTGCTTTGAGGCAACAGCGCCCGGCACCTGAGCAGCTCTGACTTCTGATGCCTTGGACGGTCTAGTGCTATGGTTGGTCATAGAGGATGTTGTGCCTCGTGTTTGTTGTGCCTCCTCCTCCTTCTCCCTTGACTCCTCTGTTCGATCAGGCACCCAGGTGGAGTCAGTGACCTCATCATCATTGTCATCACCCCCTATCTCCTCGTCACTGGAGCCAACTTGGCAGTATGCTGCAGTTGCTGGGGCAACATGAGTGCCAGTTATTTGTGTGTCATCACTGGCACCCCCTTCCTCTAGGTTGATTATACTCCCTTCCTCAACCTCAGAGATTGAATTAGAGCACTGTAGTTGCTGCACATCCTCGAGCAGCATGTCACTGTAGTCAAACAATTCAGCTGACTCCTCTGTATATGATAGTGAGGCTACGGCAGGAGTAGCTGTGGACATGGAGGCTGAATTAGATGTTTTGGCAGCTGAGGTGGACTGTAAACCACTACAAGCCTGGCTGGCAGAGGACTCGGAGGTTGAGGATGGCCTGGTTAGCCAATCCTGTAAATCCTCTGTATGTTGCTGCTGCATAAGACGGCCAGCACCAGTTAGAAAGGACAAGCATGCCCCTGCAGAGGATGCACAACGTCCACAATAACCAGAGGCACAGCCTTCCGACACAGAGGCTGCTTGCCCTCTTATCTGTGTCTGGGAGCATCTGCCTGTCCTTTTTGGTTTTTCTGACATGGTGGGTGATATGTAAATGAAAGTTATACTGAACTCTGATTTAACTCTGGTTTAAAGATTGGAGACATGCAGAAGTCTGATTCAACTGTGTTATCTAGATTAAAGATATTCAGAGCTATGCTATAACTCAGTGATACACCCTGTCCCTGATAGCTGGCAGTGCCAAGACACAGATTCAAAATCCCAGAACTCTGGTATAAGTCAGTGATACACCCCGATAGCCTGGCAGCAGCTGGCAGTGCCAACACACAGATTCAAATACCCAGACCTCTGGTAAAAGTCAGTGATAGCCTTTGCAGTGCCAACACACAGATTCAAATTCCCAGAACTCTGGTATAAATCAGTGATACAGCCTGATATGCAACAATCTACTCTCCTCTCTGATTCACTTCTGCAACAAACAGACGCTGGGGCGGCGTGGAAGCCTTATATAGTGTGCTGCGGGACTTAGCTCTGTGAGCCCATGATTGGGCAAAATTTGCCCAATCAGGACTCTGAGTCCTGATTGACATAGTCTTGCACCTGACCTGTGATCAGGTGCAAGGCTGTAACCAATTACAAGCTTCAGGCCAGTGGAAAATTGCATTGTGGTCCATTGTGGGTGTATAAGCGGCAAACACGCGGAAATGTTCGCTGTTCGGCGAACTGTCGATCTGCCAATGTTCGAATCCCATCCCTAGTTACTAAGTCAACAATCTTAAGGGTAGGCCATAGTTTCAGATGCGAGGAATAAACATAACAAGTTAACCCATCTTCGTGCTGGGGAAGCCGCTCTAGGCAAAAACTTCCACCAACACAATTGTAATCCAACTGGCTTTATGTGTTATGGATCGTTGGGCGCCAATTGTTATGGATTAGACTTAAACAGTCTCTTGTTCATATGCCTGCTGTTGCCAAATGGTATTGGAGAAGTCAATCAATTCAAGTGCGCACTGAAAGAAATGACAGACTCGCTCGCTTGACTATGTAGTCTTTCTTGGACAAAGCCAAGTGACCTCTCTGTTTAATCATAGGATTGATACATGCTTATATGCCAGTTTAGTGCATCAGCAGAAATATGGGAGTCAACTTATATTTTTATCGTTGTCAGCAATAAAAAGGTGCAACTATATGCTTGTTTAAATCAAGAATCAAAAGTAACAAAATCAGCGTATTCCAAATGTCAAAGTATTTTGTGTCGTTGACAAACGTCAGCCGTTTTTCGCCATCATTGGTGTGGGCGAAGTCCTGTTTCAGATACAGTGTGTTTCAGGATGCAGGATGTCCCGCGCCCTGCTCCTGGTACCGAAATAGGAATCCTCATGAATTGTGGTGAGCTATTCTGTTGAAACAGCGGAGTTACGCAAGATACAGTTTGAATCTCTCTGCAAAGAAAGTTTTATTAATTCAGCTCTTAAAGACATATTAACTACTTAAATGAGCATTTTTCTAAGCCTTTGAATATTATTAAAGCAGATACATATTCTTGTCCATAACAGTCCCCCCTAAAAATGCACATTTCTCAAGTGTCCCCTTGGAGACGAGTTGCGCCTTTATCCGTTCCCCTAAAGTCTCGCCAGCCATCTCCTTTCTTCACCGTGGTTTGAGTCGAATAGCCACTATTGGTCTAAACCCCTTTGTAATTCGGACTTGGGCTTGGTCGAGACTGGTGGGTCAAGATTCGGGCCTACAACTCATCTTGCAATGGGTCACAAACCTTATCTCAAGTCAATTCAGATACGGGTGTCCCAAGGGAGGGGGTGTAAGGACTCGTAACGCTGTGGTTGCTGCATCAAAACAGGGTGTAGCTTTTCTTAAGTCTCATTTTGGGGCATCTCTATAAATTGTAGGTTAGCATAAGAGGTGTCAATGTCCTCCCCAGTTTCAGTTTCTCCACATAAGTGACTAAGCATAACAGGGGTAGTGGACTCCACAGTTCTTTCTACAACTTTTTTAATGCAGGGCAAAACACAACATCCAATCACCGCCAACAGAACCATTACTACCAGGATAACTATCCCTATTTGTGCTAGGAGTTTATTGCCAGGCACTCATCCAACCAAAATACTGATCCCATGGATCAGTAATACCATAGTTCTGATTCAATTCCTCAGACAGGTGTACCAATTGTTTAATGGCTTTAGTGACCTTATCAGTAGGGCCTGTGTTAACCGGGATAAAGGTGCAACAGGAGCCACCTGTACTTTTCAGCATCTTACAGACCCCACCCCTCTCTGCCAGTAGCATATCGAGGGCCATGCGATTCTGGAAGGTCATTGCAGAGGTCGGGCCTAGCTGATCGGCCAAACCCTGGAGGGCATCGCGGGTATAGTTTACAAGCCTCTGCTGATTGTAATAGATGTAGTTAATCCAATCAACATTTTTATTGATGGTTATCATGGGGATTAAAGATTTGAATCCTGCTTTTACCTGGTCTCTAGCTTTGAACTCATCAGGCATCCCCCTTGGGACTCCTATGACATCGATGTAGACGTGTGAGTCGAAACTGCCAGATACGGGTTTCGCCTGCCTCCTTTGTCTAGTGAGTCCGGGGGTGTGGGCTATTTGCAGATTATCATCAAAGGGCAGGATGTGGAGGGGCATGATGGCTTTAGCCAGAGCACACTCACCGTCCCATGCACCTACCAAGCGGGAGCGGACTCGCAGGTCACTGCAGATCCAAGAGACATCTCCCAGGGATATCACCTGGTTTTGCACTTTCTCCTTCTCTGCAGCGCTGTACCGCGCACAATAACCTTCTGTGAAATTCCTAATTATCCGGCCGCCGGTCCCTCAAGAGGAGTAACAGGTGTAGTTCCCGGAATAGATAGTGATACTCTCTGAGGGTCTGGGGTTTTGTGTCTGGCGGGGGTATTTGGACTTCCATTCTTCACAAGTATCGTGATTTAGGGTGTTGTTGGTAAAACATTCCTCGATATCCTGGGGGATTGTCATGCCCCAACCTTTGGAGCCTGCTGTGGCTAGTCTGGGTGACTGTCTGCATCCACTCAAGGGTTAACTATTGTTCTGGATACCTGTGGTATTTGCTTAAAACCTGGTCACGCCCTTTCCTCTACGATCTGGCATTGTTCTTCCTGCTTTGCTACTGAGAGGATTCCCCTCCTGAGCTCCTGCAAATCACTGCAATCCTGATCCTGTTGCTGCTGCTGTTTATTTCCTGGACTGTTTCCTTCAAGTATCCAGTTTCTCATGTAAACCACTGTGCTGGTTCCAGGTATCTTATCTGCTACCAGAGACTGTGCTTTTTCCTCTATTGCTGTGCACTCCATTCTGCAGTACCTGGAGAGTCTACTGGATTACTGTGCTGCAACAATCACCATATCTGCTGTACCAGAGACTGTGTATTATTCAGCTGTACCTGTTCATCGCTGTGTACTGCATATTGCAGTATCTGGATATTCATATTGCCAAAGATCACCGTTGTGCTTATTGGTTTCTTACCTGCTGTTATCAAGCTCTGTGTGTTCATCATCTGCCACAGTTTCAATATATACATATTTACCTGCTTCAATTTATCCAGTGCCTTTATTAACCCATTCAACCCCAGTGCCTGTGATTTAAATACTGAACTTTGGGTCCCACCACGGCTCACGCCTGTACCACCCTGACATAATGCCATATCCACATACCAGGCCTGTGGGGATACTACCTGAACTGGAGGATGTCGTTTATCAGCTGCTCCTTGTGGTAGAAGATATGTGGAATCTGATGGACTAGTTTTCCAATCCACCTGGCCTTGTCAGGCCCACAGCCTTGAGCAGAGAATCACAGCAACCTACTGAGTCTAATGGTTTTCTACCTCAGTGTAGAACCCAGGCACCTTCTGTGGAGTCACAGAAAGAAAGACGTAGGAGACTGAATCAGTGTTACTACTGTGGGGTGGACTCGCACCAAATAAATTTTTGTCCCATCAGACCTGTCTCACAAGCCTCCAGCCGTTACTGTGCCACGCAAGCCTCCAGCCGTTACTGTGCCATGCAAGCCTCCAGCCGTTACTGTGCCACGC
The DNA here is from genome assembly GCA_009667805.1 of Leptobrachium leishanense. NCBI lineage: Eukaryota > Metazoa > Chordata > Amphibia > Anura > Megophryidae > Leptobrachium > Leptobrachium leishanense. The sequence continues at coordinate 22,491 of RXON01002282.1, forward strand.
AAGCCTCCAGCCGTTACTGTGCCACGCAAGCCTCCAGCCGTTACTGTGCCAGGCAAGCCTCCAGCCTTTACTGTGCCACGCAAGCCTCCAGCCGTTACTGTGCCACGCAAGCCTCCAACTGTTACTGTGCCACGCAAGCCTCCAGCCATTACTGTGCCACGCAAGCCTCCAGCCGTTACTGTGCCACGCAAGCCTCCAGCTACTGCCAAGTCTCGCAAGCCTCCAGCCGCTACTGTGCCATGCCAGACTCCAGCCGCTGACAAGTCACGCAAGCCTCCAGCCGATGCCAGGTCTCGCAAACCTCCAGCCAGAGCCAGGCCTCGCCAGGCCCCTGTACCCAAGAGGTCTGCGTTCAGTGACGTCTCCTCGGAAGAGGAGAGTATTACAGAAGACTCCATTATTGAGGACATGGAGGTAATGCCCCCAGAATCTTCTGTGCCCTTGGAGACCCTGCCTCCGGAAGCGGGACCCATTGATATGGAGTCCAGTTTACCCATTGACACTGAACCTCTGGTACCCATGGAGGTTGCTCCTATCCTGGTAGCCCCCACCATGACTCTCCAGACCGCTAGGCATCCTCATGGTGGTCCTGGGAGACAAATTGGGGCCCTGATCAAAAAACCTGTATCCAAGTGTGGGTTCTATGGTTGTGACAACCTACCTCGACATGTTCAATATTGCCTACCTGAGGGTGTCAAGACTTTTTTGTTAGCCTCTGATGGCTTCATTGTCCCTGATTCTGAACTTGCTGCTTACGAGCAGCACCTGGCAGTCAAAGTGAAAGAACCATCACCCATCATCGCAGGCGTCGCCACCTGCACACCCCTCACGCCCTTGCCACCCATTGACAGCCCTACTCCTGAGGGCTGTGTCTGGGCATCTAATGGGACATTAGTCCAGAAAGAGGACTTGGAGGTCTTTGAAGAGGCACTGCTTGCCCCTGGAGATATGTACAGTGATCCTGACTCAGATTCTGACAGTTGGTGGTGATCTCCTTGCTGCTCATCTGGTCGAGACTATACGCCGTAGGTGCCCGGAGTGCACCTTGTAAGGAGAGGGGTACTGTCATGCCCCAACCCTTGGAGCCTGCTGTGGCTAGTCTGGGTGACTGTCTGCATCCACTCAAGAGTTAACTTTTGTTTTGGATACCTGTGGTATTTGCTTAAAACCTGGTCACGCCCTTTCCTTTATGATCTGGCATTGTTCTTCCTGCTTTGCTACTGAGAGGATTCCCCTCCTGAGCTCCTGCAAATCACTGCAATCCTGATCCTGTTGCTGCTGCTGTTTATTTCCTGGACTGTTTCCTTCAAGTATCCAGTTTCTGATGTAAACCACTGTGCTTGTTCCAGGTATCTTATCTGCTACCAGAGACTGTGCTTTTTCCTCTATTGCTGTGCACTCCATTCTGCAGTAGGGATGAGCCAAACACCCCCCTTGTTCGGTTCGGGCCCGAACCCGAACTTCCCATTTATTCGGGTCCGAACCCGAACCCCCATGCAAGTCAATGGGGCTGTAAAATTCGGTTTTTTAGAGTGCCCTCCAAGAGGGCATATATGCTACATATTTGCCATAAAAGGTGTATGGGGGTCCGGGTAGTGCCCTGGGGGACAGGAAACAAGGACAAAAAGTTTTAAAAAAAGTTTTTAAAGGGACAGTGAGTTTTCCATGAAATAAGGGTTAAAAATAAAAACAAAAAATTCCTTCAAATATCGTGCCTAGGAGGTCCCCATAACCTGCCCGTGAAGTGGCAGATTTCTAGGATGTATAGAAACACTTAAAAACAAATAAATGACGTTTCAATATGACGGTAAATGCTTTTCCTTTAATCTATCCATAAACAACTGCTTGGGGCGGCAGCCTGTATGAAAAGACATTTTAGGACGCGCAGAAAAAGTTTAGTGTTTTTTTGGCCTAAATTATTGTGAAACTTATGCAGGCTTTGGATGAAAGTAACAATAGGTGCTTTACAATTGGGCTTTTAGCGTCAGCAACAGTGCCGTCACACCGTAACCCCTCTGAGGATATGAATCTGATACAGGCGTCAATGGCAGTACACCCAGATATTGTGCCTTTGGTGCCAGGCCAGAAAGTATCATCATACAGTAACCCCTCTGTGGTATTGTGGAAGAAAGCAGGGGTGGACCATGTGGTCCTATATTGAAAAGATATGCATCTGGTTAAGGCGTCAGTGCACCCAGATATTGTGCCTTTGGTGCCAGGCCATCAAGTATCATCATACAGTAACCCCTCTGTGGTATTGTGGAAGAGTGCAGGGGTGAACCTTGCGGTCATATATTGAAAAGTTTTTGATCTGGTAATAATGGGCGTCAGTACACCCAGATATTCTGCCTTTAATGCCAGGCCATCAGGTATCATCATACAGTAACCCCTCTGTAGTATTGAGGAAGAGTGCAGGGGTGGACCATGTGGTCCTATATTGAAAAGTTTTTTTTTTAATGGGCGTCAGTGCAGCCAGATATTGTGCCTTTCATGGCAGCAAGTGCCTTCACACCGTAACCCTTTTGTGGTATTGTGGAAGAGTTCAGTGCTGGAGGTTTTGTGAATGCAGAAGAGGACATCCCCCATCTATTCCATTACTTCAGCATCAGGGGATTGATAGCTGCTGATCCAGGACTGATTCATTTTTTAAAATGTCAGCTGGTCTACAGAGTCGGTGGACAGACGCACTCTTTTGTCTGTGACAAAACCTCCAGTGGCACTGAATGTCCTTTCGGAAAGCACGCTAGATGAAGGGCAACCTAGTAGCTGCATAGTATATTGGCTAAGTTCTGGCCAGTGATCCAATCTGAACACCCAGTAAGCCAGTGGATCATCTGCTGGAAAGGTATCCAGGTCTGCCCTTGCCCCTAGGTAGTCCTGCACCATATGGTTAAGACGCTGGCAATGGGTGCCTACATTTGACGTCCCTGGGCGTCGAGGACTAAAAAAATTTAAAAATGCATCAGTCAAGCGGCGCTGGCCTTCACCACTATTCCTCTGATCACCTGCAGCCTCAGAAGCACGTGTGTAGGCACTTGGTAATCTAACAGTGCCTGGAAAGGTGTTACACAAGTTTCGCTTTAGAGCGTCCTCAAGTTTTGTCATCCTGTGCGGGCAGGATGAGCTCTGCAACTTTCCCCTTGTATCGTGGATCAAGAAGGGTTGCCAACCAGTAATGATCCCTCTCCTTGAAAGCACGAATCCTGGGGTCCTTTAGCAGGCTTTGCATCATTAGAGAGCCCATGCAGCGTAGGTTGGAGGTGGCATTAGCTGCCGAGTCTTCCTGGTCAATGAGGATGACCGTATTGTGCACTTCCTCCTCCCAGCCACGCACAAGCCCTTCTGTTTCTGGGCAAACAAAACCCTGCCTTGAGGAATCCCCACCTTCAATACCCCCACTACTTAAATAGTCCTCCTCATCCTCCTCCTGTCTGATCTGAGTAGGACCCGCTGGAATGCAGTCTACAGAAAGACTTTGGCCCTGAGAGCTAGGGAAGGCCTCCTCTTCCTCCCGCTGCTCTGCCTCTAGAGCCACATCTATAATTCCCTGCAGAGTGTGCTCCAGCAGGAACACTAAAGGAATTGTGTCACTGATGCATGCACTGTCCCTGCTCACCATCCTCGTTGTCTCCTCAAATGGTGACAGTACAGTGCATGCATCCTTGATCATCAGCCACTGAGGGGGGGGGGAAACAGGTTAACCTGAGCCTGTACCATTCTCACACAGGTACTCGTTGATGGCCCTCTGCTGCTTGTGTAGACGCTGCAGCATTGCTAATGTCGAGTTCCACCTGGTGGGCATGTCACAGATCAGACGGTTTGTGGGAAGGTGGAATTCTCTTTGAATTTCTGCCAGGAGAACACTTGCGAAGACGAAGAAGAGGAAGAAAGAAGAAGAAGAGGAAGAAAGAAGAAGAAGAGGAAGAAAGAAGAAGAGGAGGAAGAAAGAAGAAGAAGAGGAAGAAAGAAGGAGAAGAGGAAGAAAGAAGGAGGAGGAAGAAAGAAGGAGGAGGAAGAAAGAGGAAGAGGAAGAAAGAGGAAGAGGATGAGGAAGAGGAGGAGCTCATACAAGCAGCTTTCTGGAGGCGTGGTGGATGAACAAGCTCCAGCACAGAGCCCTGTCTTGGATCCCTCCCAGCTGCAATCAGGGTTACCCAGTGTGCCATGAAGGAAATGTAACGACACAGTCCATGCTTGCTGGACCACGTGTCTAAAGTCACATGCACCTTGCTGCTGACTGCCTTTCCCAATGACTGGCTAACATTGTCTTCCACGTGCTGGTATAGTGCTGGAATGGCCTTGCGTGAAAAGTAATGGCGTTTTGGAACCTGCCACTGAGGTACAGCGCATTCAGCAAATTCACGGAAGGGAGCAGAGTCCACCAGCTGGAAAGGCAGCAGCTGCAATGCGAGTAATTTTGCTAAGCTGGCATTTAGACACTGTGCTTGGGGATGGTTGGGACTATATTTTTTCTTTCGCTGCAGCAGCTGCGGTAACGTAATCTGACAGCGTAAATCTTCAGCTACTGGGATGATGTCACATTGTGAGGAAGGACCTTCTGGTACATCCATTACTGTAGCATCATCCCTGTCGGTGGAGGTTGTAGGCAATTGCATGGCAGGACATACAGTGTGGGTAGAGACAGATGAGGAGGAGGAGGACCTACACAAAGTTTTGCCCCAACGGGATGTGTGGCACTTGTTCATATGTCGCCTCAAGCACGTGGTACCCAAGTGTCCGGTGTTTATCCCACGCTTCAGCCTCCTCTGACATAGATTACAAATAGCAACGGTGGGGTCTGCTGCACAGTTCTTAAAGAACTCCCAGACAGCAGAGTATCTGCATGTGTTCTTTGAGACAACAGCGCTCTGCACCGGAGCAGCTTTGACATGTGATGCCTTGGACTGGCTAGTGCTACGGTTGGTCACAGAGGATGTTGTGCCTCGTGTTTGCTGTGCCTCCTCCTCCTCCCCCTCCTCCTCACTTGATTACTCAGTTCGATCTGGCACCCAGGTGGAGTCAGTGACCTCATCATCATCAATGTCATCTTCACCCCCTATCTCCTCGTCACTGGAGCCAACTTGGCAGTATGCTGCAGCTGCTGTTGCAACATGAGTGCCAGTTATTTGTGTGTCATCACTGGCACGGCCTTCCTCTAGGTTGATTATACTCCCTTGCTCAACCTCAGAGATTGAATCAGAGCACTGTACTTGCTGCGCATCCTCAAGCAGCATGTCACTCTCATTGTAGTCAAACAATTCAGCTGACTCCTCCATGTGTGATAGCGAGGCTACGGCAGGAGTAGCTGTGGACATGGAGGCTGCATTTGATGCTTTGGCAGCTGAGGTGGACTGTAAAGCACTAGAAACCTGGCTGGCAGAGGACTCGGAGGAGGAGGATGGCCTGGTTAGCCAATCCACCAAGTCCTCTGTATGTTGCTGCTGCTTAAGACGGCCAGCACCAGTTAGAAAGGACAAGCGTGCCCCTGCAGAGGATGCACCACGTGCACCCCGACCAGAGACACAGCCTCCCGACACAAGGGCTGCTTGCCCTCTTATCTGTGGCTGGGAGCGTCTGCCTGTCCTTTTTGTTCTTTCAGACATGGTGAGTGATATATAGATTAATATATACAAAACTATGATTCAACTCTGGTATAAAGATTTAAATAACACTGGTATAACTCAGTGAGACACACTGATAGCTGGCAGCCAGTGACAAGAGACAAATCACCTTAATTCACAAATGTTTTAAAGAAATTAGTGAGCCCCAAAAAAACTTGCTGGCTGTGTGACGAGACACAGAAGATCACCTTAATTCCCAAGTGTTTTAAAGAAATTAGTGAGCCCCAAAAAACAGCGTGGTACTGTTTGTATGACGAGACACAGATCACCTTAATTCACAAGTGTTTTAAAGAAATTAGTTAGCCCCAAAAATAATTGCTGGCTGTGTGACGAGACCCAGAAGATCACCTCAATTCACAAATGTTTTAACCCTTTCGCTGCTGAGGCTTTTCCCGCCTCTGTGCTGAGGTCATTTTTACCGGTTTTGCTCATCATGTTTAAACGTGTTTTGAAGGCTTATTTTAGTATATGACTCAGACATATTATATATCGTTCTTTCTGTCAGACTCGGCAGATTCATATGTCATTATTATAATATACAGACAGGTCATGACGTATACATATAACAAAAAATGCAATAAAATATGAATTCAATAATTTACAACATGTAAAGTGTTTTTTTTTCACATTTTAAGATGTGAGCAATTGCGGTTACATTTTGTATGGGGTGCGCTTGTTAAAAAAATTAGAAATGGGGTCTCGTTACATTTTTTTTTGGGGAAAATTCCGTGATTTTTAACAAACGCACCGCATACAAAAATCGTTAGTGCAGCATCATTGTTCACATTATAATTGAAATGGGAACAATATTGCTGCATTAACAAACCAAAAGAAAGAAAAAAAATTGTTTATTTTTTTTATACTTTTTTTTTAAAAATATTTTTTTATTTTTTATTTTTATTTTTATTTTTTAAAAAACTTTTTCACAGTCGTGTTTTGGTATCGTTGGAACGGCCGTGCTTTAACCCCTAGCTGCCATGGATCGGGAGTTCATTGGAACCCCCTATCTCTACCATTGGTGGAGGCTAGGGGTTAACTCCAGGACTGGCGTCATCGTGCTATGGCACGATGACGCCAGTCCTCAGGGGGAGTTCCCGGAGGCTTGGCCGACATCCAAGATGTCGGCCAGCTCCGGGAAAGGATCACGAACCGGCGCTTTTCAGCGCCGATTCGTGATCCGGCTCCCCAGGGGTTAATGCCAGGTACCATTTGGAAGGGCAGGCTGTGCCCTTCCAAACGGTGCCTGGCATTAAGCTCAGGACCCCCGCGATCGGGAGGGAGAGAGGTCCGAAGGACCTCCCCCCTCCCTTTAATCCGCCCCCTCCGCACACGCGGGGGGCGCCTTAAATAGATGTCATCGCCCCACCGCAACGACATCTATTGTGCCCGCGGCGGTCCCGGATTGACGGGCTGACATCCAAGATGTCAGCCCGCCCTTGGGGGCACAGCGATCGGCTGGAATCTGGCCGATCGCAGGCTGCTTCGGGAGGACGCGCTCAGCGCGTCCTCCGCAGCCAACCCTTCCTGCGGCAGAACGCACTGAGCGCGTCCTCCGTAGCGAAGTGGTTAAAGAAAGTTGTAAACCCCCAAAAAACTTGCTGGCACAGTGACAAGACACACATCACCCAAATTCCCTGATATTTGGTATAAATGAGACCTCCCCAGACCCCCCCAGTAGCGTGGCAGACCGGCAGTAACAACACACACAACTATCTTCTTTGAAATCTCCTCTGAAATGCGTGCAGAAAGCGTTGCGTTGAAACCTTATACAGTGTGCTGCGGGACTTAGCTCTGTGAGCCCATGATAGGGCAAATTTTGCCCAATCAGGACTCTGAGCGGTGATTGGCATAGTGTTCAACCAGTCTTGCACCAGACCTGTGGTCAGGTGCAAGGCTGTAGCCAATTACGAGCTTCAGGCAGTGGGAAAATGCATTGTGGTCCATTGTGGTCGAACATGTGGCGAACACCCGGAAATGTTCGGGGTTCGCGATCTGCTCGAACAGGCTAACTTCGGGTCGAACCCCGAACCGTCCAAACCCGAACAGCTCATCCCTATTCTGCAGTACCTGGAGAGTCTACTGGATAGTAATCCAAGTGTGCTGCAACAATCACCATATCTGCTGTACCACAGACTGTGTATTATTCAGCTGTACCTGTTCATCGCTGTGTACTGCATATTGCAGTATCTGGATAGTCATATTGCCAAAGATCACCGTTGTGCTTATTGGTTTCTTACCTGCAGTTATCAAGCTCTGTGTGTTCATCATCTGCCACATCATCTGCCGCATAGAAGGCTTATCAATAAATTGCAATCTTTGAGCTTGGATTCCAATATTGTTGAATGGATTAGGCAGTGGCTGAGTGACAGACAACAGAGGGTTGTGGTAAATGGAGTTTATTCGGCGCAAGGTCTTGTTACCAGTGGGGTACCTAAGGGGTCAGTACTTGGACCCATTCTCTTTAATATTTTTATTAGTGATATTGCAGAAGGTATTAATGGAAAAGTATGTCTTTTTGCTGATGACACAAAAATTTGCAACAGGGTTGACGTTCCTGGAGGGATCAGCCAAATGACAAATGATTTAGGTAAACTAAAAAAATGGTCGGAGTTGTGGCAATTGAGTTTTAATGTGGATAAGTGCAAGATAATGCACCTGGGACGTAAAAACCCAAGGGCTGAATATAGAATATTTGATACAGTCCTAACCTCAACATCTGAGGAAAGGGATTTAGGGGTCATTATTTCAGAGGATCTAAGGGTAAGTAGTCAATGTAATAGAGCAGCAGGAAATGCTAGCAGAATGCTTGGTTGTGTAGGGAGAGGTATTAGCAGTAGGAAAAGGGAAATGCTCATGCCACTGTACAGAGCACTGGTGAGACCTCACTTGGAGTACTGTGTGCAGTACTGGAGACCGTATCTCCAGAAGGATATAGACATCTTAGAGAGAGTACAGAGAAGAGCTACTAAAATGGTGTACGGCTTGAAGGAGAAAAGTTACCAAGAAAGGCTTAATGATCTTAACATGTACAGCTTGGAAAAAAGACGAGACAGAGGAGATATGATAGAAACATTTAAATACGTAAATGGAATCCACAAGGTAGAGGGAGTATATTTAAAAGGAAACAAAATAGCAAAACAAGAGGACATAGTCTTAGATTAGAGGGGCAAAGGTTTAAAAGTAACATCAGGAAGCATTATTTTACTGAGCGGGTGGTGGATACATGGAACAGTCTTCCAGTAGAAGTGGTAGAGGCCAAAACAGTAATTGAATTTAAGCAAGCATGGGATAGGCATAAGGCTATCCTAAACAAAAGATAAATCCAGGTCAAGTATCCATGTAATTGGGCAGACTAGATGGGCCGAAAGGTTCTTATTTGCCGACATTTTTCTATTTTCTATGAACTTTGGGTCCCACCACGGCTCACGCCTGGTGCCACCCTGACAGGCATATTATGAGGTACCGTACCTAGATGAGGCCTAGCATTGCCACACACATAGCAATTGGTTCTGTTGTGGGACTGAGCGCTATATTTCATCCATTCTAACTAAACATTCATATCTGAGTATCCTGTTTCAATGGCCATAGTATCCTCGAACGTGGGATTAGCGATGGCTACTATACCATTGGAAGAGATTATATGGCGTTTAAGGGTGTTGGACTGTTGATGTGGAGGGACCCAGTCCGGGGCAAGGTACATGTCTCGCAGGTGGAATTTTCCCAGGCTCCGAGGATTCTCTGAACCCCCATTTTTCCACATACCCAGAATGTATGCACTACGACAGCGGCCGCCTGATTCACTGTGATATCCAACAGTTCCCCCTCAATCCCCATTCCCCAATCACCTCCCTGCAAGCCCAGCAACCTCATTCCCATAAACCCTCAGCACCTGTCCTCTTTCTCCTGCGCCCTCTGGAACACTCGCTCTGTGTGCAACAAACTCACAGCCATCCATGACCTCTTCCTTTCAAACTCCTTCAACCTCCTTGCTTTAACTGAAACCTGGCTAACCCCCTCTGACACGGCCTCCGTTGTGCTCTCTCACATGGTGGTCTACACTTGAGCCATACCCCCAGACCGGGTGAGAGAAATGGTGGCGGGTCGGAATCCTGCTATCTCCCACCTGCACCTACCAGCATCTCCCTCCACCCCTATCCCTCTCCTTCTCCTCCTTCGAGACACACTGCATCCGCCTGTTCTCTCCTCTGGCCCTCAGGGTGGCAGTCATCTACCGCCCACCGGGACCAACCTCCCAGTTCTTTGACCACTTTGCTACCTGGCTTTCTCATTTCCTGTCTTCTAATCTTCCATGCCTAATTCTTGGGGACTTCAACATTCCCATTGATGATCCTTCTGCCCCTGCTGCCTCCAAACTTCTTTCACTCACGTCCTCCCTTGACTCACACAATCCTCCCTCCTCCCTACCCACTGCAATGGTCAATCATCAACAGCTTTGGCTTTTCCAACCTCTGCTCCATTTCTGAGTTCAACTGTCGCCCTTTCCCCATCTCTGACCACCACCTTCTCTCTTTCAACCTATCTGGACTTCCTAAACACCTTGCTCCCCCACCCCGCACACACACTCGCAGAAATCTACATGCTGTGGATCCCAATCAATTCTCCAATCTACTTCACCACCTCCCTCACACCTCATCCTTCACCTGCCCTGATGCTGCCACTAATCACTACAACATTACTCTTATCTCTGCTCTAGACACTCTTGCTCCTCTTCGACTCTGTAAGGCTCCACGCCGCCAACTTCAGCCCTGGCACACCCTCCAGACTCACTACCTGCAAAGATGCTCCCGGACTGCAGAGCGTGCCTGAAGGAAATCCCGCTCTGAAGCTGATTTTGTTCACTTCAAGTTTATTCTCCGGTCATACACCTCTGCCCTCCACTTGGCCAAACAATCCTTCTTCTCATCTCCTATATCTACGCTGTCCTCAAACCCTAAATGGCTCTGGTCCACCTTCAACACCCTCCTCTACCCACCTGCACCTCTCCCCTCAGCTGCCTTCAGCGCTCAAGACCTGGCAGACTACTTCCTCAGTAAAACTCTAACTATCAGAAGCAACATCCCAACACAAGATAGTTATCTGCCACCTCCACTCCCAGAGGTCCCCTCTGCCACCCTCTACCGCTTCTCCCAGCCACTGAGGAGGAAGTCAATTCCTTATTGTCCACCTCTCATCTCACCACGTGCCCGCTCGACCCCATTCCTCACATCTAATTCCTCCCCTCTCCTCCTCCCTCACCCCTGCTCTCACACACATCTTCAACCTATCTCTCTCCACTGGCTCCTTTCCATCCACCTTCAAACACACGCTAGTTACCAATTTACTAAAGAAACCATCCCTCGATCCCAACTCTCCATCCAACTACCGCCCTGTATCCCTGCTTCCATTTACCTCTAAGCTCTTAGAAAAAAATAGTCTTCAACCACCTCTCCCTCTTCCTGTCCTCCAATTCCCTACTTGACCCCCTGCAATCTGGCTTCTGTCCCCTACACTCAACTGAAACTGCCCTCACCAAAGTCACCAACGACCTCCTAACTGCTAGTAAACACGGCCACTATTCTATTCTCATCCTGCTTGACCTCTCGGCTGCTTTTGAAACTGTTGACCACCCCCTCCTTCTACAGACCCTCAACTCTCTGGGTCTCGGTGACACTGCACTCTCTTGGGTTGACTCCTATTTATCCAACAGGTCCTTCTGTGTGTCCTTTGCTGGTAACTCCTCCTCTTCATTGCCTCTATCTATTGGTGTACCTCAAGGCTCTGTCCTTGGTCCTCTGCTCTTTTCCATCTACACCTCCTCCGTGGGCAAAATCATCAACTGCTTTGGCTTTAATTACCAATTCTACGCTGATGACACTCAGATCTACCTCTCTACCCCTGATCTCTCTCCCCCTGTCCTTTCAAAAGTCAGTGACTGTTTATCTGGCATCTCCTCCTGGATGGCCTCCCACCACCTAAAGATCAACATGTCAAAGACTGAGCTCCTACTTATTCCTCCCTCCAATGCCTCCCCACCTCCTGACTTCTCTATCACGGTGGAGGGTATCACCATCTCCCCATCAAACCAAGTTCGCTGTCTTGGAGTTACACTTGACTCTGCTCTTTCCTTCATCCCCCACATCAAGTCTCTTTCCTCCTCCCCTCACCCGCGGCTCTGTCTCTGCCGCTCCCCTCTGCGAGTCCCTTCACTGGCTCCCCATGCACAGATCCGCAGAATTATGTTCAAAATCCTTATCCTTACCTACAAAACCCTCACTAACTCAGCTCCCCACTACCTGTCCTCACTAATCACCAAATACACCCCAGCCCGCTCCCTAAGGTCAAACAGCGACCTGCGCCTAGCGTCTCCCTGCATTACCTCTTCCCATGATAGACTGCAGGATTTCTCACGCCCAGCCCCCACTCTCTGGAACGCTCTCCCTCGTACTGTCAGACTTTCCCCTAACTTCTCTTCCTTCAAACGCTCCCTGAAAACATTCCTATTTAGGGAAGCCTACCACCCAACTCACTGACGCAGCCATCAATCACTCTCACCTTGCAGTCCTCTCCTGTTTCCAACCCCAACCCTCCTAGATTGTAAATTCCTACGGGAATAGGGCCCTCATCTCCTCCTGTACGGTTTGTCAAATGTTGTTCAATGTAGTGTATTGTAACCGTGTCTATACTGTGCCTATTGTACAGCGCTGCGGAATATGCTGGCGCTTTATAAATAAAGAATAATAATAATAATAATGTAGGTCCCTGCATCCCGGGTCCAGGATTTTCTAGGGTTAGGATCAGTTTTAGTGCTGTTGCCCCTGTCCTAGGCCTAAACACCTCATCATCATCTGACTTCTGCAATTCTTGGCTGGGGCATATGTTTGGGGCCATTTTCAGTGTCATGCGAGTAAGAAGTGATTTACCATTTTTATATTTCTTGTCTAGGGCGCTTTGTGGTTTGTGTCCCCAGGAAACCCCAGTATTCCATCCCACTGATCCCCAACTTCCACACTCCTGTCCCCAATAGACATTGTTAACGCACATATATATATCGTAGTTGTGTGGGATCCCATTTCTCCAGATACACTGCAGGCGGGGGCCTGGGCAAGGATTTACATCACAATAGTTAAAGGTATAAGTAGCCACTCGAGTGTTAGAGGAATAATACCAGAAAGTAATTATTCTGTTTTCACCGGCAACAGCAATCTGTTGTCCCATGACATTGGCATTGCCTACCTGCTGTCCTATGACGATGTCCACCTGTTCCCCCATGGCCTGTTGCACTACGACAGCGGCCGCCTGATTCACTGCGATATCCAACAGTTCCCCCTCAATCCCCATTCCCCAAATGATAAGGATATACACGATCATGGTTGGGTTGCTGTCTGGTCCATTTCTGGTGTAGAGGTCTTTTTACAGTGGGAAGTGTGGATCCAGGTGGATTTGTTCCTTCCAGCATCACTGAAGTTGCTGTTGTGAGGAGGACCTGGAAAGGACCGTCGTATCTAGGCTCGAGTGGAATTTTCCGAAGGAACTTCTTAACCAGCACCAAATCTCCTGGGACCAATTGATGAGTGTGGCGGAACCGTTCTCTTCCGCCTGTCCTGACTCTCCAGATACCCCTTCGTTGCGGTCAGCCCGGCTACTGGGAGCGCTGTCCTCAGTGCCTCGAGCAGCTTGACCTGCCTGCTTCTGTTCCTCTGCCCTGGAGCAATTAGGAATTTCCAGAAGGCCGCTCGGTACCTTCTGAGGGTGATAGTGTAGTGTAGCGTCGCGGAATGAAACACCAGACGCAGCTGTATGTTCCAACAGGATTCTTTCTCTCCTTAAGCTTGAGAGTTCTCTGACTTTTAATGAACAAAACGCCACCATTTATGCTGAAATCCAACAGTCATAATTTGCATAAATGACGCACCTCGTCCTACTAATATACTAATTACATTATGTCAGGTATTTACAATAAACATTCTTTACATTCTCTAGCCTTCAGCTCACACAACATTTGTATAATCCATTGTTCTAACACATCAGATTAAAGACAAACAATGATAAAGGGAAAAACCCTGGTGCATAAATTACACAGCAGTAAAGCTTGTTTACTGGCTATACAGAAACACATTTACCTACAGGAATATAAGCATTTAAAACTAAAGTTACGCCATTTACACTAAACTAATTTAAACTAAAACCAAACGATGTAAAATATATCTAAAATCACATGATACAATTGAACATAAAGTCTCTTAGGGTTTGAAGTATGGAGCGTTACATCAGCTCCATGACAATGAGTGTCGTCGATACTTTAAGGATCTGGAAAGCAGGAGAACACCTGACCATGGATATCAGTTAATGTTTTTGAAACACTGGTGACGTATTTTACCAGACTGTCAGATTGTAATTGCAGTTGCTGGGGACATAGCACCCTAGTCTGGGGGCCGTTCCGAACAAGATTTCGAGAGGTGACAGATTGTGTAGGCCCCGGGGGGTGTACCTGACGCTGAATAAGGCCATGGGCAGACTTTCTGGCCAGGGCAAACCAGATTCCTGTGCCATTTTAAGCATTCTAGATTTTAGGGTACCGTTTAGTCTCTCGACTTTTCCGCTGCTTTGTGGGTGGTAGGGGTCATGAAAGGCAAGTGTGACCCCTAGGGCGGTCCAGATTTACCTAGTTATGCTTGCCGTGAATGCAGGCCCTTGGTCACTCTCTATCACGTCAGGAACGCCAAATCTGCAGATAATTTCTGTTAGTAATTTCTTTGACGTAGTTTTGGCAGTCATGTTAGTTACTGGGTAGGCCTCGGGCCATCCTGAAAACATGTCTATGAGGACGAGAGCATATTTATATCTTCCACACTTAGGCATCTGAATATGATCTATTTGGACCCGTTGGAACGGATATGCTGGTCTAGCCAGGTGTTTTGTCGGGACTTTCACTGGTCTACCAGGGTTACATTTAGCGCAGATAACACAGGATTTGCAGTATGAGGCTGTGAGAGTGGAAATGCCTGGGGCGTAGTAGTGTTTGCCAATAAGTGCATTCATCAATGTTTTTGAGAGGTGTGAGTGCCACAGCTGGGTAGAGAGCCTTAGGAAGGCACACCTTATTTCTCATGCAGAGGAGTCCGTGTATGCGTGTGGCCCCCTTTTCTCCCATTCTCCCTTTTCATTGTTTGATGCATAGCCCTGCCACTGTATTATTTGTAGTTCTGAGACAGGAGTCTGTAATAGCAGTGGGACTAGCTGCTCGAGTTCCTTTTCCTGTGTCTGTGTGGCTGCCTGTTTTGCTGCCCGGTCTGCTAAATGATTTCCTCTGGCTTCTGGGGTATTAAGCATGCTATGTGCTTTTACTTTTAGGATTGCAACCTGTTGTGGTAAAAGTAGAGCATCCATAAGGGACTGTATGGCTTTCCCATGTTGAACAGGTGTGCCAGCTGCTGTCAGGAAACCCCTATTTTGCCATAGTACACCAAAATCATGGGTGACGCCATAGGCGTATCTTGAGTCTGTGTAAATGTTAGCTGTCTTCTATGCACTGATTATACAAGCCTGTGTAAGTGCATGTAGTTCAGCTTCTTGGGCAGATGCGGTGGGGGCAAGGGGGGAAGTGTACAGAATTGAAAATTAGCTCGTAGCAGTGCACCCAGTGTGATATTTACCAAACTCGTCCGCGAAGCGGGAGCCATCCACATACAGTGTCAGTTAAGGGTCTGTGAGAGGAGTATCGCACACAGGGGCCAGCTGATAAAGGGATATGGGGTCAGGGGAGTTATCAGTACCAGAGTCCATAGGGGCCTCGTGGCTATTATCATCACAATCAGAATTACCCCCCTCAGGAAAATGAAGGAGAGTAGCCGGGAGCAGTACGGAACATTGCAGGCGCAGGTACCTTGCGGAGGACAGATGTTTGGGCTGGGTTTGTTGGAGGATGGAAGAAATGTCATGCGATGCCAATACTTGGAACGGTCCGTCCCAGCTCGGTGCTGCCCACGTCTTCCTTTTTATTATCGTCGTAATCCATACTTAATCAGCAGACAACACCTGACTGTTGTAACTAATATCTTGAGCTGTTAGAGAATTGGGGGACGAAACGTTTCAGACATTAGTAACTTTGTCATGTATATAGCTAGGTCACACTCTGTCTGTGGGGTGGTCATTAACTAGAAAATCCTATACAAAATACACATTTCTCCTTAAAAATAACAATCTGCAATCTTCTGATACAGACAGTTTACATACTATCCATTTTAAACCAAAATAAGGGGCACCTGTAAGCTATTGCTGGAGGTAAAAAAAAAACTTGCTCTACCCAAAATTGCATAGATTGTACATTTCTTGTTTTTCCTTTGTTTTCTGTCCCTACAGGGTTATTCATCGAAAAAAGGGGAATCAATTTAACCTTTCTAGTTTCACTTTCTGGTCTACGTCCGGCTTCCCTTTTTACCACATACAGTATAAAAACATAAAACAATATAATACAGGATATTTTAAAGCTCACCTTTTTTTCCTTTTCTGAACACTTTATTTGCGACTTATATTAGCTAACTTGTATTCATCCCTGAACCGTCAGGGAGGATGGTTTTAAACATCTACAGATCTCTATCAGGCTCCGTAGCACTCTGTCATGCAGAGCAATACTTATAGAATGTGTAGCCTCTCGATCCAGAGCACATATTTTGTATAAAACTATTTTTTACTAAAATAATAAAAAACGTAGGGCGTTAGCAAAAATCCCTCAATTAATATAGACACACATTTCTATCTACAAGAATAACAACTCCGCCTACAGACGTCTTATACTTCACATATGTCATATACACTACAACAGTAAACAACGCAGAGGGGACAAGTGGATTCTCTGGGCAAGCACCTAACAATGGAATCATGTCACAAACAAAGCAGGTGTCAGGTCTCATCTGTCTACTTTGCTTTTGGATAATACTAAAACTTTCCTAAATACCACATTCTTTGCTAACCGTGCTTTACATCTCTGACCTTCACCTAGTAACAGTGATATAGAAAGGGTAGTAGATACAGGGAATAGTCTCTCAGTGGGGGCAGTAACAGTGAAATAGAAGGAGTAGTAGATACTGGGAATAGTCTCTCAGTGGAGGCAGTAACAGTAATATTGAAGGGATAGTAGATACATGCAATAGCCTCCCTGCGGGGGCAGTAACAGTGATATGGAAAGGGTAGTAGATACAGGGAATAGTCTCTCAGTTGGGGCAGTATCTACTACCCTTTCTATATCACTGTTACTGCTCCCACTGAGAGACTATTCCCTGTATCTACTACCCTTTCTATATCACTGTTACAGGGAATAGTCTCTCAGTGGAAGCAGTAACAGTGATATAGAAGGGGTAGTAGATACATGGCATAGCTTCCCAGTGGGAGCAGTATCTACTACCCCTTCTATATCACTGTTACTGCTCCCACTGGGAGGCTATTTCCTGTATCTACTGCCTCTTCTATGTTGCTGTCTGTGCCCCACTGGGAGTCTATTCCCTGTATCTACTACCCTTTCTATATCACTGTTACTGCCCCCACTGAGAGGCTATTCCATGTATCTACTACCCTTTCTATATCACTGTTACGGGGAATAGCCTCCCAGTGGGGGCAGTAACAGTGATACAGAAAGGATAGTAGATACATGGAATAGCATCCCAGTGGGAGCAGTGACAGTGATACAGAAAGGGTAGTAGATACTGCTCCCACTGGGAGGCTATTCCATGTATCTACTACCCTTTCTGTATCACTGTTACTGCCCCCACTGGGAGACTATTCCCTGTAACAGTGATATAGAAAGGGTAATCGATACATAGAATAGCCTCCCAGTGGTGCAGTAACAGCGACAGAGAAGAGGCAGTAGATACATGGCTTAGCCTCACAGTGGGAGCAGTAACAGTGATATAAAAAGGGTAATCGATACATGGAATAGCCTCCCAGTAGGCCACTAACAGTGATATAGAAAGGGTAATAGATACATGGAATAGCCTCCCAGTGGGGGCAGTAACAGTGATCATGCACAATTGTAAGTCTTTTCTCTATGCTGATAGGCATGGCACAGATAAGAAGGGAGGGGGGCACCAAAACGCACCTTCGCCTGAGTAGACACAAATGCTTGCACCGGCCATGCCTCATTCACATCACATTCTGCACACATACTACTATTCACCTGCATGTCCTTCTTATTGCTGTCTACTGGAAAGCAACCTGTAGTTGCCATCTCTAGGATAGGCTTTTCTAACTCTTTTGGCCTCATCTTATACCATCATGTCTCAGATTCTTCTTCCAAACAACAATCTTTAAAACTTTTTCAAAACTCTGCACTATTTCTTAATTCATTTGTCTACATGCCATTTTTCTTTCACCAACTTTCATCCCACTTATAAAAATTCATCAAATTTTGTAACCATTTACACGAGTCGGAACAGGCGTCCCTGTCCAACTGCCGATTAAATTTTACCTTTTTCGTCTCATACTTTATATACATACACATATACATCCATATATACAAATACACACACTATATACACATATAAATATATTTCATTTATAGTAGTTGCTTGGTCAGCCATCATCTTGGTGGAAAGAGTAGGTGGTGTCAGTTTGATGGGGTGGGAAGGTCACGAAGTCTTGGTTCTGGGGTGGGAAGGTTGTGAGGGTCGTGGGTTTGGTACGGGCAACCCTACATGGGACATCAGGGACTCCTCTGTACGATTTACAGAGTCATATGAATGGCTGGACACTGACAATTGACCTGAGTCCCTGGTCCAGTCTACCGTCTGTAAGGTGGTGTCCAGATTGGGCAGGTGGGGCATAATAGGGGATATGGTCGGTACCTGGCTCGTGGCTGTTGATGAGGGTACGACAGGACAAGGGGTGTAGTATGACCCATCGATACGTAAGACAGGGTAGAGACCTGTTGGCTGTTTTTGGGCAGTTGTCGTTGGTTTTACTATTTTCCTTTTTGATATTTCACCATAAGAAGGGGGTTCGGATTTTGGGGCAAGGTAATCGTAATAATTATTCTTTCCCTTCCTATTTTCCTCTGTTTCTATCCACCCTTCTTTCTCAATCTCCTTTGCAACCTTATACCATGCTTGTGCTACATTCCATTATTGGTCAACATTCCTTATTTATTCCTCAATAGACTTCTCCATTCCTCTGCTTGTAGTCTAGGACTATATAAGCCACAGACTCTACCGAGAAGTTTCATTCTTTTTCCCTGCTCTCTCTTCAACCAACTTGTATGGAGTCATCCACCCCGCATGGTTACTCTGTTCATTACCCATTCCTGATTGTTATCTCTTTCCTGATCCATTCAAGCTATTCCCGTAGTTTATCAACAGTCAGAAATGAGGATAGAGCTTTACCTATCGTGTTTTACTACCAAATATACCTGTTACTGCTAGACCACGGCACCTATCTTGTCTTACTACCAGACATACTCATTACCGCTAAACTACGACAATAAAGCATCTCGTCCTCCCCTATATTCCAAATATAGTACCCTGCTAGCAGGTGTAGCTAGCACCTGTTTACCGCAGCATATATATTTCCCACAGGTGCTTGCTTTACCGCATCACCTGTTACTGCTAGATATATATATATATATATATATGGATAATGTGAGTTACTACCAGATATACCTTATGCATCACCTGTGTATCGGTACTCACAAAAACCCCCTGACTGTTAACCAAACTACACCTATATCAGAAAGAAATGCCGTGCTACCAGATATGCCTTCCAATAGACCACGACAATCTCTCTATGATTATCAATCAACCCAATCTCCCATCAGGAAATATGCCGTTAATACAAAGAACCGTGAACAGACGTAGAGACAGACAACAGGCATGCGATTCGTGGGTCAGTAAACGGGCACCTGGGCAAAGTTAAATAAAATCCACTTTTGGTGCCTCCCCCAAGTGCCACGCTTGGATTTCCAGTGCGGGGACCGCAGTCCAGAACATATCACCGGTAGGATATCAAAAAAGGTATCTTACCGTGAAGTTATTAAATTGATCAGGCTCCGGTTCTGGTGTGGTCCCGCCAGGAAATCCTTGGTGTTGGTGATTTGGCAGAGGCGTAACCCAGATGCCCCAGGTTGTTGGGCGCCAATTGTTATGGATTAGACTTAAACAGTCTCTTGTTCATATGCCTGCTGCTGCCAAATGGTGTTGGAGAAGTCAATCATTTCAAGTGCACACTGAAAGAAATGACAAAGACTCGCTCGCTTGTCTATGTAGTCTTTCTTGGACAAAGCCAAGTGACCTCTCTGTTTAATCATAGGATCGATACATGCTTATATGCCAGTTTAGTGCGTCAGCAGAAATATGGGAGATGCAGGTCATGGAACTGGTGTCCGGCGCTAATATTCATAATCTTCGGCATTCAGTAGAGGCTGTCCAGCCTGGGGAGCACGTACTCAGTACATCACGTTGGTGAATGCAAAGTGAAAAAAGGAAGAGAGAAAAAGAAAATTTTGTGCAGACTGTATTATCCCAATATGAATAATTGCAGGCAGGGGGTATACTCACATTTTCTGGTGCCAATTTAAACAAAGAGGCACCAAAACGAAGACAAACTGGTGAATTAAACCAAGGGGCACCGATTCCCCTATCAGAGATGCAGAGATCAGGAAACTCGATCCTTCAAGATGTCAGTTCAGGATACCACAGGAATAATGTCACCAAGAGTCATAGAAGGTGAAGAATTCACAAACGGTTTATTTAAAATGACAATAAAATACACCTCAGACTCGTTTCTCTGAATACAGCTTCATCAGTGGGTGAAATATGGGAGTCAACTTATATTTTTATCGTTGTCAGCAATAAAAAGGTGCAACTATATGCTTGTTTAAATCAAGAATCAAAAGTAACAAAATCAGCGTATTCCAAATGTCAAAGTATTTTGCGTCGTTGACAAACGTCAGCCATTTTCCGCCATCATGGGTGTGGGCGAAGTCCTGTTTCAGATACAGAGTGTTTCAGGATGCAGGATGTCACGCGTCCTGCTCCTGGTACTGAAATAGGAGTCTTTATGACTTGTGGTTAGCTATTCTGTTGAAACAGTGGAGTTAAGCAAGATACAGTTTGAATCTCTCTGCAAAGACAGTTTTATTAATTCAGCTCTTAAAGACATATTAACTACGTAAACGAGCATTTTTCTAAGCCTTTGAATATTATTAAAGCAGTTACATATTCTTGTCCAGACTCCATAACAATGTGGAAAGGCTTCAGAAAAAACACATGCTTCCCCTGTCGCATGCATTGAGGATAATAAGTACAGTTCCAGGAGTGATGGAGGAGCGCAGGTTGCGTTTGTGCTGGCTGAAAAGCTTCTTCCCATGGCTTAACAGCTTCCTTGGAACTTCTCCAGTGGAAAAATAGTGAGGCATTTTACGCAGTTTGACTACATGTATGCCGCCATTCTTATCCCCGCCGACTGTCTTTGAAATGGTAGCTTTAGCCTTCTCCTTTTTCTTCCTTTCAATCTTTGTTTCTGGGGTTTGTACTTGCACTTGTAGAGGGCTTTCTTAGCATACATGGCAGAAAGGGTATATTTCTGGATTCTGTGGACCAGCACTGGACTCCGGCTGGCATGGTGCCGGTTCACTTTCACAGCCTCGGTTTTCTTCTTCAAGGTGTGCTTAAAGAGGCAAATTGAGCAGCTGCCTGCTGCAGATTGTTAGGTAGCCTCTCTCTAGGTGTACGGAAGGGCAAGGGTGCTACCCAGCCACTGGCATCATCCAGAGCGAATTCTTTATCCGTCATCTTGAGAAATTCCCTATCTTCTCTTGCCAGTGCTAGTTTGTTGTCATCATTGGTAGAATTGAACACTGTGGCTCCAAAGGTGTTAAGCCAGGACTGAAAGACATTTAATTTATCTTGGTCGTCATGCTGCCATTCGTTGCTGTTCAATTTTTTTCCTTCACTCTGTAATGGTGTGGGCACGGTTCAAGATACGTGTTGCGACCATTTGGCAAGATATGTGTTTTGTAGGAAGCAATCTTGGTAGGCACGTTCATTTCCCTTATACAAACATTGCCTATGATAACCCAACCTAGATCAAGGCGTTGAGCAAATGGAGCATCATGTGGACCATTAATTTGTTGCTGTACCTTATGTACTCTGAGGATATCTCTGCCCAGGAGAATTGGGATATCTGCATTCTTGTCGAGGGTTGGTATTTCGTTAGCTATAGCCTTCAGATGAGGATGGTGTAGGGCAGCTTCTGGTGTAGGGATCTCTTGCTTGTTAGATGGGATCTGGTTGCACTCAACCAGTGTGGGTAATGGTAATTCCAGAATGCATCCAAGAGAGGCTACTACGAATCCGCTGGCTCTTCTCCCAGAGACGTCTGTAATGCCACTACATGTACCTAAAGTATAAGGGTAGGAATCTCCTTTTAAGTTGAAAAGAACAAAGAGTTCCGTACTTGCGAGGGAACGATTGCTCTGATTGTCCAGGATGGCGTATACTTTAGCAGACTTTCCTGGGTGATCCTTGTGATATATGTTAACTAAGCATATTTTAGCACAAGACTTGTCGCAAAGATCTTCACCGCATACTGCTGTACAAGAGGACACTATGGTAACTTCCTGATCCGTAGTCTCCCCGCCGTGCATTAACCCAGGAGGGGAGTCTGTTGACATTGCAGGCATGACCTGAGATGGATGTAGCACCTGCACGTGATCCACACTATTGCATTCTATGCACTTCATAGGAAATTTGCAGTCTTTGGCAAAATGCTCAGTAGAAGCACAACATCTGAAACATACACCACATGTCTTTAGGAGCTCCTTGCGCTCTTGGAGTGGTTTCTTTCTAAAGCTGATGCACTTTTTGAGGGGATGTGGCTTCTTATGAATAGGACAAAGGCGATTAGGATTCTCAATCTTTTCACCTTGTATGCACTCGTCAGGAATTGAGGTAGGAGGACGTTAGTCTTCTTCACTGATACTGGACCCCTGCTGCCTCTGTGATTAAAGTGCGAGCTGTCGGACATCTGAGGAAGGAAGCCCGGAACGTTGAACTCGTAGGAAAAACTGGGGTCATTCTTCGTTTCTGCAATGTCCCTTACGAACGCACAAAACTAGGAGAAAGGTGGAAAAGAGATTAGGGATGAGCTGTTCGGTTCGATCGGTTCGGAGTTCGATTCGAACATCGCCTGTTCGCATGTTTGCGAACTGCGAACATTTCCGCGTGTTCACTGCATGTTCGCCCACAATGCACCACAATGCACTTTTCCACTGGCCTGAAGCTTGTAATTGGCTACAACCTTGCACCTGACAGCAGGTCAGGTGCAAGTCAGGTTCAAGACTATGCCAATCACGGCCCAGAGTCCTGATTGGGCAAATTTTGCCCAATCATGGGCTCACAGAGCTAAGTCCCACAGCACACTATATAAGGCTTCACACGGCGCTTCAGCATGTGCTTTTTGAGAGGAGGTTGTTGTGTTAGTGTGTGTTCTCACTGCCAGTCTGCCACCAACTATTGGGGGGGGGGTCTCACTTCTCCAAAATATCTGGGAATTGTTGTAATCTTTGTGTTCTCACTGCCACCAACTATTTTGGGGGTCAGTCATTTCTCCAAAATATCTGGGAATTGTTGTAATCTTTGTGTTCTCACTGCAACCAGCAATTTTGGGGGTCAATCATTTATACAAAATATCTGGAAATTGTTCTAATCTTTGTGTTCTCACTGCCAGCAGCAATTGTGCGGGTCTCATTTCTCCAAAATATCCGGGAATTGTTGTAATCTATCAGGGTTATTCAGAGAGCATGAAAAGCAGGAGAATGACTGGAGAATGACTGGAGAATGAAAAATTCTAGATCAAACTAGCTGATTTGGAAAGTGAGATGAAAGGGAGAATTTTTCTGGTTTGGCTATTTTGACCTAGAATTTTTCATTCTCCTATCATTCTCCAGTCATTCTCCAGTCATTCTCCTGCTTTTCACGCTCTCTGAATAACCCTGATAGATTACAACAATTCCCAGATATTTTGGAGAAATGAGACCCGCACAATTGCTGCTGGCAGTGAGAACACAAAGATTAGAACAATTCCCAGATATTTTGTATAAATGATCGACCCCCAAAATTGCTGGTTGCAGTGAGAACACAAAGATTACAACAATTCCCAGATATTTTGTTAACAAAATTCTCAGATAACCCCGTTTGTGTTCTCACTGCCACCAGCAATTTTGGGGGTCAGTCATTTATACAAAATATCTGGGAATTGTTCTAATCTGTGTGTTCTCACTGCCACCCATCAGGGGGTCTCGCTGATTTATAGGAGGTTTCTGGGAATTGTAATCGGTGTCTTCTCGCTGCCAGCTATCAAGGGGTCCCACGTACTTCTATCAGATTTCTGCGAATTGTAATCTGTGTCTTGTCACTGTTGCCAGCTATCAGGGGGTCCTATCAGGGGGTCTCACTGACTTGTAGGTGGTTTCTGGGAATTGTAATTTGTGTCTTGTCACTGCCACCCATCAGGGGGTCCCACTGATTTATAGGAGGTTTCTGGGATTTGTAATTTGTGTCTTGTCACTGTTGCAAGCTATCAGGGGGTCCAATCAGGGGGTCTCACTGACTTGTAGGTGGTTTCTGGGAATTGTAATCTGTGTCTTGTCACTTGCTGCCAGCTAGCAGGGTGTCTCACTGAGTTATACCAGAGTTCTGGAAATCTTTAATCATTATACCAGAATTGAATCAGAGTTCTGCAGCATATCTCCAATTTTTATAAAAGAGTTGAATCAGAGTTCTGTATATCTTTAATCTATATATCACTCACCATGTCAGACAGACCAAAAAGGACAGCCAGATGCTCCCAGGAACAGATAAGAGGGCAAGCAGCCTCTGTGTCTGGACGCTGTGCCTCTGGTCGTTGTGGATGTGGTGCATCCTCTGCAGCGGCACGCTTGTCCTTTCTAACTGGTGCTGGCCGTCTTAAGCAGCAGCAACATACAGAGGACTTGGAGGATTGGCTGACCATGCCATCCTCATCCTCCGAGTCCTCTGCCAGCCAGGCTTGTAGTGCTTTACAGTTCACCTCAGCTGCCAAAGCATCTAATGCAGCCTCCATGTCCACAGCTACTCCTGCCGTAGCCACACTATCACACACGGAGGAGTCAGCTGAATTGTTTGACTACAATAACAGTGACATGCTGCTTGAGGATGCGCAGCAGCTACAGTGCTCTGATTCAATCTCTGAGGTTGAGGAAGGGAGTATAATTAACCTAGAGGAAGGGGGTGCCAGTGATGACACACAAATAACTGGCACTCATGTTGTCCCAGCAGCTGCAGCATACTGCCAAGTTGGCTCCAGTGAAGAAGAGATAGGGGGTGATGACAATGATGATGAGGTCAATGACTCCACCTGGGTGCCTGATCGAACAGAGGAGTCAAGTGAGGAGGAGGAGGCACAACAAACACGAGGCACAACGTCCTCTATGACCAACCTTAGCACTAGCCAGTCCAAGGCATCAGATGTCAGAGCTGCTCAGGTACAGAGCGCTGTTGTCTCAAAGCACACATCCAGGAACTCTCCTGTCTGGGAGTTCTTTAAGAAATGTGCAGCAGACCGCACCGTTGCTATTTGTAATCTATGTCAGATGAGGATCAAGCTTGGGAAAGACACCGGACGCTTTGGAACCACGTGCTTGAGGCGACATAGGACCACCTGCCACGCATCCCGTTGGCACAACACTTTGCATAGGTCCTCCTCATCTATCTCTACCCCCACTATATGTCCTGCCATGTCACTGCCTGCTACAACCTCCACTGACAGGGATGATGCTACAGTAATGGATGTACCATTTCCATCCTCACAATGTGACAGTATACCATCAGCTGAAGATTTACGCAGTCAGATTACGTTGCCCCAGCTGCTGTAGCGTAAGAAAAAATATAGTCGCAACCATCCCCATGCACAGCATCTAAATGCCAGCTTAGCAAAATTACTCGCATTATAGCTGCTTCCTTTCCAGCTGGTGGACTCTGCTTCCTTCTGTGAATTTGCTGAATGTGCTGTACCACAGTGGCAGGTTCCAAAACGCCATTACTTTTCACGGAAGGCCATTCCAGCACTATACCAGCATGTTGAAGACAATGTTATGGAGTCATTGGGAAAGCAATCAGCAGCAAGGTGCATGTGACTTTAGACACGTGGTCCAGCAAGCATGGACAGGGCCGTTACATTTCCTTCACAGCACACCGGGTAACTCTGATTGCAGCTGGGAGGGATCCAAGACAGGGCTCTCTGCTGGAGCTTGTTCATCCACCACGCCTCCAGAAAGCTGCTTGTAGGAGGTCTGTCTGCTCCACCACCACCTCTCCCTCTTCCTCCTCCTCATCCTTCTCTGTCTCTGGCGAAGTGGTAGTTAAACTTACTCAAGCAAAAAATGCCATACTGTGCTTGAGCTGGTTTGTTTAGGGGACAGGAGCCACACCGGGCCAGAAATTCTGTCAGCTCTGCAGGGGCAGGTGCAGAGATGGTTAACACCAAGCCAGCTTCAGCTGGGAATGGTCATCTGTGATAATGGCAGCAACCTTCTCTCCGCACTACGCCAGTGTAAGTTGACGCATGTACCATGTTTCGCATACATCCTAAATCTGGTGGTACAACATTTCCTAACCAGGTACCCAGGGCTGGCAGAGCTTCTCAGCCAGGCCAGAAAAGTCTGCTGCCACTTCAGACGGTCATTCCCAGCAAGTGTTTGCCTTGCAGAAATTCAAAGAGAATTCCACCTTCCCACAAACCGTCTGATCTGTGACATGCCCTCCAGGTGGAACTCGACATTAGCAATGCTGCAGCGTCTGCACAAGCAGCAGAGGGCTATCAATGAGTACCTGTGTGAGTATGGCACAAGGACAGGTTCAGGTCAACTTGTTCCCCCCCACAGTGGCTGATGATCAAGGATGCATACACTGTACTGTCACCATTTGAGGAGGCAACGAGGATGGTGAGCAGGGACAGTGCATGCATCAGTGACACAATTCCTTTAGTGTTCCTGCTGGAGCACACTCTGCGGGGAATTTTAGATGTGGCACTAGAGGCAGAGCAGCAGGAGGAAGAGGAGGCCTTCCCTAGCTCTCAAGGCCCCAGTCTTTCTGCAGACAGCATTCCTGCGTATCCTCAGATCAGACAGGAGGAGGAGGAGGAATATTTAAGTAGTGGGGGCATTGAAGGTGGGGATTCCTCAAGGTAGGGTTTTGTGTGCCCAGAAACCCAAGGACTAGTATGTGGCTGGGAGGAGGAAGTGCGCGCTGGGGTCATCCTCATTGACCAGGAAGACTCGGAAGCAAATGCCACCTCCAACCTACGCTGCATGGGCTCCCTTATCTTGCAAAGCCTGCTAATGGACCCCAGGATTCGTGCTATCAAGGAGAGGGATCATTACTGGTTGGCAAGCCTTCTTGATCCACGATACAAGGGTAAAGTTGCAGAGCTCATCCTGTCCGCACAGAGGGAGCACACTATGAAACAACTGGAGGATGCTCTAAAGCGACACTTGTGTAACACCTTTCCAGGCACTGGTAGGTTACCAAGTGATGACTAGGGATGAGCTGTTCGGTTCGATCTGTTGGGAGTTCCCTAGACATGTGCATTCGTTTTAGTACTAAAACGATTTAGTCCGAATTTTGGGTAATTTCGTTTTCGTATGACCCAAGAGATACGAAACTGCTCAGTACAAAAAACGAAAGAAACTAAAATAAAATGCACTACATGTTAGTGTAGCGCGGTGTTAAAATCTTGCTGCTGGCAGTACCTATTTTTGGCCACAAGATGGAGACAATCGCGATTAGAGACACTGGACATTGGGACTACATTTCCCGGCGTGCTTTGCAAAGAGACAGGAAGTGGGTGGGACCCAGCACACTTACATCCCGAACCTCGTGGAGAACGCGCCAGAGCGCGCCAGGGAACGAGAGAGAGCAGACACAGTGCCAGACATCGCGAGAGGGCCTAGGCCAGAGCGCGAGTGAGACCTGCCAGTTTCTTTATCGGGTCATTCAGCACAAGTGAAGGAGACCTCCAAGTTCCAGAGATTGCTGCAGATCGAACAACCGAAGACCTCGAGTGAGGAGTTACCGCGAGTTGATCGGATACGGAGAGCAGGCGGTGAGCTGGACAAGTCGTGGAAAAGCTACGGAAAGTCAGACAACGGATCCGGCTGCAAGTATCCCCAGTCAATATCGAGCGGAGAGACGTCCTGGGTCAGCGGAGCCTAAAGCAACCGGTGGATGGGTGAGAGGCCTCCAAGGCCGTTTGTAAATAAAGAACACGCTGCTGTTTTCTCTTTAAAGTCCACAGGGCCCCAACTTGACTAGTCGAAGACATTCCTTAAGTAAATTCACTGGCCAGTTGAACAGTACCCGGGTACCACACACACATACACACCTTTTACATTTCGGGACTTAACCTGTGCAGGACTCATTCTGTTACGTTCCGAATAATATTTTTCTCTTTTCCGCTGCGCGTTTACCGTAATACGAAGAGATTGTATTTTTGGGTTTCGCTATGTGTCCCTTTTTCGGACTATCAGGCAATTGCATTTCTTTTCTGTTCGGTTGCAAATATTTTATTTTTTTCCGAAATACGAAGCCTCGTGTTTTCGTTTCTTTTTCCGCTACGCGTTTTACCGCGATACGAAAATACTGTAATAATACCTGTGAATACCGTGTCTCAACGTCTGCTTACTATTTTAGTAAACTATTTAAATGATAAAAACTCACAACGGTGTTGGAGTATATTTATTCCCTAGTGCGGGGAGACTGACCCGTGGTTCATTTTCAGCGGCTCCTCCGGGAGTGAGCGCTACACGTGGGGGCTCGTCCGGGATCCAGTCTCTGGAAAAACCGCATCTAAAGGGTTAAATATGGATCCAGACACTGTTGCCGAGTGGTGTGAGGAGCACAGTAGTCAGTTAGAATGTTGTATAGTCATGGATATTCCCGCAGACACTTGGGCCGAAGATCAGATTCGCCAGGCCGTGGCCGCGCTGACACCAGACCATCCGGGGTTAATTCTGGACATTGTAAAGAACACAGATACCTCTCACACGTATGTTCTTCTTGAATGGAGAAAGGGTGTTCCACCATGTTTTCAGGGCGCGAGCGTGAAACTGACCGATGAGGTGGAAGTCCAACTAATTCAGCCAAGTGCGCCACGTGGCGAATCCGCAAGTGTTCCCGCGCCTAGTCCGTTGGCCATGATCGGGCCTGAATTTATCGTGGCTATTGGAGATCTACTGGCTAAATGTCAGAAAACAAGCCCTCCTCACACTAACTTCGGTTATCAACGGTTAAGAAATTTCACAGGAAACGTACCAACTCCGGCGGGAGAAGAAACCTTTGAAGAATGGGTGGAACAGGCGATGCAGGCTCTGGATGAGTGGGATGTCCCTGAGGCACAGAAAAAGCAAAGGATTACCGAGAGTTTAAAGGGACCTGCGTCAGAAGCGGTGAGAAACCTGAAACTGAGTAGAAAAGATTGTACTGCTTTAGATTACTTAAACGTTCTTGAAGAAGTTTTGTGGGCGAACCGAAAAGGCGGCCGAACTGGTATATCAGTACGAACACACCTATCAGAGAAGAGGTGAAAGGATGACCGAGTACATGAGGCGCCTAGATAAGATTCTACACCAGATACTCCTGAAGAAAGGGGCCGAACTGGCCGAAGTAGATAAGATCCGAATAAAACAGATCCTGAGGGGCTCTCAACCTCTAGATCCAGTAATGATGCAGCTGAGAAGCAGAGCAGGTAACCAAGAGCTGAAGTACCTGGAACTGATCCGAGTTGTACGAGAGGAAGAGGCTTTACTGGAAGAGAAATCCTTCAGGCGGGGGAAAGGGCTTATGCACAACCTGTGAGACATAGCGACGGTCTGCAGCCTGAAAGCGACTCTCTAGATATAGATACTTATGGATCTGACGAGGACGAACAGGAACACCTAGTCGTTTTTAAATCTACAGAGAGGGCTGCCAAAGAATCGAACCTCCCTGAACGTGGTGAATTGTCCAAAACCGTCAAGAAAGTACAGGAAGCTCAAGCTGAATTGCAACAAGCGCACGCGGAACTGTGCCGAGTGTTGATGAAGGTGACCGAAATGCAGGCAGAAATGCAGACATTCCTCACAGGTATGCAGACCACGGGAGTGGCTGTGGCGTCTGGTCCAAGTCCTTTAACCAAGTCTCAACAAGCAACTACGTCTCCGCTCTCTAAGAAGAGATGTTTCGGTTGTGGAGAAATGGGCCATTTCCGCGCACAGTGTAAAGGCCGAAAGCCTGAGAAGGATAGAGTCGAGGGACTGTTGAAAGCCCTAGAAGGACTGTTATTACCTCACCGGCGGGAAACGCCAGAGGGCACCAGTGAAGGAGCAACCTAGGTGCCCGAAGGTTGAACCCCGCTCCAAAAACCAAGCTAAGATTAAGAGGGCGAGAGGGCCCAAAGCCGAGCCAACTGCTGAGCCTGCCAGGACTGAAAGAGTCACTCCCTTAGCATCCGGGTCTACGTCATGGGGAAGCAATGCACACCCAAAACCTACACGGGCCAAGAAAATGGCCAGGGTACAGCAAACTGGGTCTAAGCGTCCGGATACCGCCACCAAGTTTCCTGACCAACTGATAGATCCTTCTCCTATTGTGCCAATCCAAGTGGAGGGAGTCTACACTAAAGCCCTGTTAGATTCAGGGGCTCAGGTGACATTGATCTACAAAGACTTCTATGAGAAACACTTAAAGCACATTCCTCTGCAAGAATTGAAGGATTTGGAAATATGGGGTATCGGCACTGAGAAACTCCCCTATGACGGGTACCTGCAAGTGAAGTTGGAGATCGGATCTGAAGTCATCGGACAGTCTGGGGGTTGTGATGCATTGGCCATTGTGTGTCCTCGACCCTCAGGTGCGAACAGAAGCTCCCTGATAGTGGGGACGAATACTGACCTAGTGCGGCGTCTCCTGACACCTATTGTTTTGGAAGGAGGTTCGACTCAAGGAGTACACCCCATGTTACGTCCGGTCTATCAGAGGATGGTCGAAGAACGAAAGGCACCTGCCGAGGTGGGGCGCCTGGAGACTGGGGGGAACAGAGAAGGTTCTGCAAGCAGGAGAAGTAGCGAGCTTCCGGGCTTCAGTCAAGTTGAACGGATCGCAACCAGGTCCTTATGTGGTGCTGGGAACCGATTTTAATCATGGGAGTGAAACCGGAGTCGAAGTAATTCCTGAAGTAATCTCCACCAAAGCTCTGAAGAGAACATGAGGAAGAGTCTCGGTCAGTGTGTGCAATGTGACGGATTCTCCAGTAGTCCTTAAAGCACGAATGCCTATCGGGCAAGTAGAGTCTGCTACACCCCTCTCTACCGATTTAGGAGGGGGAGTGGAAAAAGAGATTCCAGATGAAAGATTCTACCCCAAAGACGCTCCCATTTCACCTGAGTGGAAGAAACGTCTTCAGTCTCAAGTCCTAAAGTGGAAGGAATTGTTCTCGAAAGATGAGTTCGATGTGGGCCTAGCTAAGAGTACTGAGCATCGCATTCGGTTACAAGAAGACAAGCCGTTTCGTGAAAGATCAAGGCGAGTTCCGCTAGGAGACTTGGATGATCTGCGAGAGCAGCTGAATGAATTGCAAAGAACCAAGGTGATCAAGAGTCCAGGAGTCCATACGCATCTCCCATAGTGTTGGTCCGGAAGAAAAATGGTTCTGTCCGCCTATGCATAGACTACCGCACATTAAACCGGAGAACTATCCCCGATCAATATGCCACTCCTCGGATAGAAGATGCCCTACAGTGTTTGTCTGGAGCAAAGTGGTTTAGTGTACTAACTGCGAAGCGGATATCACCAGATACCCATGCATCCTGAGGACAAGGAGAAAACTGCGTTCATCTGTCCACTGGGGTTCTTTGAATTC
This sequence comes from Leptobrachium leishanense, assembly GCA_009667805.1. Taxonomy (NCBI): domain Eukaryota; kingdom Metazoa; phylum Chordata; class Amphibia; order Anura; family Megophryidae; genus Leptobrachium; species Leptobrachium leishanense. The sequence continues at coordinate 54,029 of RXON01002282.1, forward strand.
AACAGAATGCCTCAAAGCCTTACGGGGGCTCCAGCCACGTTCCAACGGTTAATGGAGAAGACAGTCGGGGATATGAATCTAATCGAAGTATTAGTGTACCTGGATGATAATTGTGTTGGGAAGACTCTGGAAGAACATGAACAACGTTTGGAGAAGGTCTTGAAGAGGCTCATGAAGAGGGGCTGAAACTGTCTCTGGAGAAATGCCAATTCTGTCTACCGTTGTTACGTATCTAGGACATGTGGTCTCAGCAGAAGGTGTTTCGACAGACCTCGGAAGTTGGAGGCCGTAGCTTCTTGGCCTAGACCCCAAAACGTCACTGAACTTAGATCTTTCTTGGGATTCTGTTCCTACTATCGAAGATTTGTGGGAGGATCGCGAAAATAGCTCAACCACTGAACAAACTCCTGCAGAAGGAAACCACGGAAGAAGGCTGCAAGGTCTCTGACCAAAAACCCGTCAGTTTAGGGCCAAGGAAAGCTCGAGAGTCTATACAAGGTGAATGGACCAGTCAATGTGAAGGAGCTTTCGTGAAGCTGAAAAGAGTCTAACCCGAGCTCCTGTTTTGGCCTATGCGGACCCTCACAAGCCGTATGAGCTACATGTGGATGCCAGCCGAGAAGGTCTGGGAGGAGTCCTGTATCAGGAGTATGGTGGATTGCCTGAGGCCTGTAGCGTACGTGAGCCGGAGCCTTACGCCTTCTGAAAATAACTATCCTACTCACAAGTTGGAGTTCCTAGCCTTAAAGTGGGCAGTGGTAGACAAGTTAAAAGACTATCTGTATGGAGCCGAGTTTGTGGATCAAGACGGATAACAATCCTCTTACCTACATCCTTACTACTACAACACGCAAAACTGGACGCAACGGGACATCGGTGGTGGACGCGCTTGTCAGGGTTTCGGTTCAGCCTGAAGTATCGCCCTGGGGTGAATAATCGAGATGGCTGATGCGTTATCGAGAAGACCCTACACTACAGAATGGACTCAGTTTACTCCAGACGGGGTAGAAGCTTTGTGTCAAGGAACAGAGCGCCGGGTCAAAGAAGGGATTGAAGCGGAGGCCATAGGAGTCATGGCTGCGGCTGTTCCTGAGTTTTACTGTAACCCTACGCAGTTAAGGGATGAAAGTTTACCTACCTTTTCGAGAACGGACCTGAAAAGCGGGATCAGCCAGAGACCCTTTAATTGCCTTGACCATAAAGGCCCTGCCTGCAAACCAGCGAGAGATTTTGTAAACCAACTCCCCGAGTGGAGCCAGATTGGTCTATAAAGAGAGGGAGCGGTTAAAAATGTTGGATGGGGTGGTCTACCGAAGGGGCCCCTCAACCAAACTCTGAAGAGATTCAACAGTTATTCCTCCCCACTAAACATAGAGGAGAGTGTGCTGCGA
>RXON01002283.1:0-41374 GCA_009667805.1 Leptobrachium leishanense
GCTGCAATTTTTATCTATTTATTCATTTTGCTGCAGTTTGTTATCTGCTTCTTTTGTATGGCGGTGACTTTTTCTACATCTTTTTCAGTCGCATCCAGCAGGGGGCGACCTTGTCACACTCACAGTTGAACATTTATTTCTCTAAACAGAAGATTTTACTAAGATTTTGGATGAATACTTTACACACAACTGAAAATACACCTTTAACAAATCATAGTAAATATGTACATTCATTGTTAATGTTCATACACTATATAATCATGTCTGTAAAATAAACACAAAAATAAATTAGACTCTAAGAGATGGTTGACAGACGAAACTTTTGACTTCATCTAGTTCGTTCGTTCATTCATTCTAAAATTTGGGTTTTTGAACTACATCAGGAATGTCTTCAAAAAATGCCACCGATTTAAGATCCATATTTTCCAAACTGTTGAAATGCTTTGTAATGTAGCTGTAAGGAGTTATGATGCGGTGGAAACTGCCAGCTTTTTCAAGTGATCCATGAAAACCTGGAGGCTGACGTCATCTGTGAGAATTGGTGCCCCAGACTCCTGTCCCCAGTTGTATAGATTTTATGGGTCTGCGATGGATTTACTTTCGAGAGCAGGAACCTTGCCTGGCTGCCTCCGTGTTCTGTATTGATGTAACGTGGCATTGGGAATCTGCTTTGTAAGATTTCCTGAGCGTCATCCAGAGGTGCCTGCAGAAGGTGCTTGAAGTTTTCATATTCAGGCATCTCCTGGTAACCTGCAGTGCGCCACTGTGCAATGGTCTCTCCAAGATAGATGACAATCTGGAAAAAGGTGTCCATAAGCAAGATCCTGTCTTGTAAAATGCTACTGCTGTCAAGTAGAACAGGCTCTGGAGGTCCATAGAAAGAATATGAATACAGAATAGGCTGGATCATGATGAGAGACTGAGTCAAGTCCTGCCTGGCAAAGTGATGGCGGTAATAAGAAGATTCATCTGGGCTGTTATTAAACACTTGCAAGAATGGAGATCTTCTCAGATGGAACATGAACTGGGGATACAGAGAAAAGGAGTCGGATAGCCTGAAGGAAGTTGGGTCCTCCTTGTTGTACTGCCCAAATTTCTGACAATAAGGAATGTAAAAAACAAAGATATATAGAAATGAAGGGGAAACATCAAAAAGGCGGAACGGCTCCTGGAGTAGTACCCTCAGCCAGTGTCTCTAAGTGGCATCTGACATAGAACAGGCAGGGCTACGCTTTGCAGGCCAGGCCAGGCAGCAAAAGCACTATCGCGGATGCGTAGTGGGGTCCGCAAAGGCCAGGAGCCCATGCAGCGGACATCATGGGCGTCTAGGCCCCAGGCCGACCCAACAGAAATGCCAGCCAGGCCGCGGGACCATGGCCCGCATTGCCTTCCATCAGCACAAAGTCCGACAGTCCCAGTTGGTGCATCCAGCGAAATCCCTGAAGCAGACTTCGCCGCATCCATCGGTGCAGAATTAGCCACACACACATGCCTCATGGCCACGCTCCCCTTCCGACACACCGACGGCAGGCGCAGTCCATGATCCAGGTCTTCCGGCCTACTACGCCGCAGAACAGCATCTCTATCCAGGTAGGCGTCAAATACAGCATCTCCCAAGATCTCCTCTGTCAGGTCCTCAGTCTCCCGGTCAGCTCCCAGCAACGCCATCAGCTGCCGCCATGAACCGCAGGTGAGTGGATTCTCTTCGTCCCCCGGAATACGATCGAGACAGGCCTCGAACCAAGCCTCCATTTTACTAGCAGGCGGGGGATGGTCCAAGTATCGCTGCTCCGGTCGCTTCTCCAGAACCCACGACGAGGAGACAGCAGGTGCAGCAGGAGGATGGGGGCCCTCCATCCCCACAGTCCGACACCAACAGGTCTTCAGCAAGGGTGCCAACAAGGAGCGAGATGTGCAGGCAGCAAAAGATAGGCCTCAAAATGGCCGACGGCCGATCAGCAGCACTGGGGTATATTCACATAAAACTCGGCTGTGCTCCGGGGGAGGGAGTAATAACGGGCCCTGAAGCAATCCCCGTAATGGCCAGCCGTGCAGGGTCTCCACGGGTGCACTATCCACAAAAGAAAATCACGCTAAAAAACACCCATAACAGGAGAGTCCTTCAGAGCTCCACAAAGACACGTCTGCCCTCATGCAGAGCTGGCCACGCCCCCGAACCATTTATTTCTGAACTGTTTAAACACTCCAAAGGGATATTCAGAGAGAGCTGATCTGGCCCCGAAATGTCACCGAACAGGGAATTTCCCCATACAGTGACATTTCGGGGCCATTCGGCTATTCAGAGAGCAGGCAGTTTGCCAAATTATGGCGAATAGCCAGCAAGTATAGTGCCTGTTCAACAGCAGTGAAGTCCCCCATAGAGAAGCAATGGTTAAACTATTCACAGACACCGAACAGCAGTGAAAAGTTGCCGAAGTGCCCTGCTGTTCGGTGTCTTCATTCGGCAGGTTTATTCAGGCTAATCCCATAGGCGTCAATGTTAAAAATATTCCCGTTTTTATTCAATATCTAATAAACCGATTATTGTTTTAATCTACAGCAAAAAGTCATACAGGGTTATTCAGAGAGCGTGAAAAGGAGGAGAATGACTGGAGAATGAAAAATTGTAGGTCAAAATAGCCGATTTGGAAAGTGAGATAAAAGGGAGAATTTTTCTGGTTTGGCTATTTTGACCTAGAATTTTTCATTCTCCAGTCATTCTCCTGCTTTTCACTGCTCTCTGAATAACTCTGTTATTGATTTTTTAGGATCTTTTAGCCATTTTTTGGGAATTTCTTTTTTTAGTTTTCTTTTTTAAGCATTTTTTCTTTTTCCTGTAACAGTCCTTTTTATTATCATTCATAGGATCTTATATATAAATTCGAGGCATTTTCGTTCAGTAGTTTTTTTGCAAACAGCGTTTAAATTTTGACTCTTTCAATCGTATTTTTTGTTTGCTTTTTTTACTCCGTCCGTCAGCTTGTCGTTTTTTTTCCGGCGGCTTGTCTGCGTTGTGATCGGCGGCTCATCGGCTTTTTCCGACGTGTGCGGCGTGGTTTTTTTTGCGATGGTTCTGACGGGTTTTCGGTGGGTTTTCGGCAGGGAACAAGAGAGCACCGAAATATCGCCGACATTCCAGTGCTCTCTGAATAACCCCCTCCCGTCAAATACGTGATCATGTCCCTCAGCCAATCAGAAATGTACTGTAATCAAAATACAGTATAAATATGGTGACCTAAAGCATTTTCCAGCCGATAAACTCGGTGTAACTTATTTACGATCGCTCTTCTCTCCTTTGATGTATGAAAACACAAAACAACGGAGGAGACCACAACAGGAATCTGACTCCGAAACGCTTAACCGCGGTTGCACTCGTAAAGTTCAAACTGCCGAGACAGTTTTTTCTTGAAAACACAGAAAACATTGCGTATCTGTTTTGCTAACCCTACATTCAAACGCATTTGTTAAACATATGCTAATTGCGATCGCGACTGGCAGAGGAAAAGTGGTTCATTGTTCTAAAAATGAGGGTAATTATTTGCAAGTGTTACATTGTTCCTTAATAATAACAATTAAAACTAATTTGTGAATAAACTACAAAGCACCTGGCATGCCAGGTTTTCCAGCGTCTAATTAATTCACCAGGAAGGGTAAATTAATATCTGAATACACCAATCTGTATTTATCCTTATATGAACATGATTGGGGAAATTAACCATTGTATGAAAGCTCTCCCTTAATAATACCGTTTGCGGGAAGCCGGGCTTACGCGAAAATGCCGGATACCGTACCAGAATTAGTTAAAAACAAAATTAATAGAAGTTCTATTCTTCAAATCATTTTATCCGTCACATTTAATCATTATTATTATTTTTATTAGCACGCAAGTGGCCGTGGGCGTAAGAGGAGATGCTAAGGTAAAGGGGATGCGCGTCAATAGAACAATAAGTCGAGAGTTCATCATGAGCATAAACTCAAGCTCATGGTGTTACGGTGGAAGCGGAGGGCGGTCGTAGAAGCAAAGCTATACTGAGAGACTCACGACATGAGACAACACACCCCAAGGGCTATATTACATTCTTCACGCAAAAAGCCTTGCGCAAAGCGAAAATCTTTGTGCCAAGCGTTAAATTTTTGCGCGCGCAAACCACCGCTGGAATTACAATCCTCGCGGCTTTTTTCTTCCTCCGATCAATTGCGCGCAAACAGGACGCGCCTAAATGCGCGCGCAGTAACGTCTCGCGCAAAAATCTTTGCGCGCCCAGTCTTTTTTTTGAGATTCAGCCAATCAGAATTAAGAACCACACCTGTCTCACGTTAACAAATTGCATCTGCCACTGTCAATCCGAGCATATATGCTGCAGCAATAATACATGCACACACAACTTCATCCATTGTATTGGTTTGGTATGAGTTGAATGGGCCACTGTGCTTTGGTGCATTCCTTTTTATGGGCTGGTGTATTTGGGGTCAGCCAGGTTGTTCAAATTTGCCGTAAGCACCAGCTTTTAGGAGTTGCTAAAATTATGCGCACAAAGGCCATGCGGTAATTACCGCGAATTAGATTGTAATACCTTACTCGTACCAGCGCACATTCACATTTACACTTACAATGTTAAGTATAGGACGCGCGTAGTACAGTGAGCTTGTGTAGGGTTCGCGCAGGTTCACCCGCGGTAGACGATTGCGCGCGGTTGTTGCGCTGAGTATGTAATACAGGATTAGGCGCAAATGGTTTTATGCCACTCGTTAATGTTCTTTTGCGCCGGCGCAAACGTTTGCGCGAAGATTGTTATTTAGCCCCAAATGTATGGTTCCATTGCTAGACATACTGGGTTATTCACTGACATTTCGGTGCTCTTTCGTTTCCCGCACTACGGGGTGATTCGGCGATTCCAGTTCGCCAACCCTGCAGTGTATTCAGGTAACACTGCAGGGTTCCGAAGTGCAGGGAAAAGCTGCCGTCTGCATCCGAAAAACCATCGCAAAAACCGTTGATTTGAACGGAAAAAATGCCACAAAATCACCAAAAAAAAGCCGAAGGTCCGCCAAAAAGAAACCGAACAGAGTGCTGACCAGTCGCTGGAAAACACAGACAAGCTGACGAACGGGGTAATAAAAAAATAAAAAACAAACTGATTGAAAGTATCAAATTTGAAACACTGTTTGCAAGAAAACTACAGGATCAAAATGTCTGTACTTAACATATAGGATCCTATGAATAATATTAAAAAGGTCTGTTAAAGAAAAAAAAAAGACGCTATTTAAAAAAAATCTTAAAAAAATGCCGAAAAAAAACTAAAATGTCCTAAAAATATATATATAAAGATACTTTTTGCTGCAAATTAAAATAATAAACGGTTTATTAGATATTGAATAAAAACAGGAATATTTTCAACATTCAAACCTATGGGATTCATCTGAATAAACCTGCCGAATGAAAACACCGAACATCAGGGCATTTCACAGACATTTCTCTGCTGTTCGGTGCTCTGTGAATAGATTAACCATTGCTTCTCTATGGGGTCTTTCACTGCTGTCGAACAGCACCGTATTTCGCTGGCAATTTGCCAAAATTTGGCGAACTGCCTGCTTTGTGAATAGCCAAATGTCCACGAAAATGCACCATATGGGGAAATTCACTGGTCGATGCATTTTCGGGGCAAGTTCAGCTCTCTGTAAATAACCCCTTTAGATATAGGCAGTAGGTTACGAATTACATGTGGGATCTGAGAAGATAATGGGTGGCATGAAGATGAAGAACAACTTGGGGAATTGTGCGAAGAGATTGAGCTGGGAACAAGGTGGAAACAATCTGTTATTATGGTGGAAAATATGTCTAGATATGTATATGGTGTCTTTGCTCCCCTTCTGGGCAAGGACAGGCAAGTCTTGAGTTCTCTATCTGAATACAACAAAGTTCTGCAGTGTGCCTTGTGTCTCTCATTCCTAAAAATAAGAAGGAACATGTCCTATCTCCATATTGTGTATGAGTTTGGCAATTTTGTGTTTGTCTGTTATCTAAAGCTCTTCGATTTAGCCAGTTGATAGTGTAGCGCTCACTCCCAGAGGAGCCGCTGAATTTGTACCTCGGGTCAGTCTCCCCGCACTAGGAATAAATATACTCCAGCACCGTTGTGGATTTTTATATTATATAGTTTACTTGAATAAAAGGCAAATAAAGAATAACACGGTCTTTGGATATATCTACAGTATTTCGTAATGTGGTAAACGCGCAGCGGAAAAGAAATACGAGGCTTCGTATTTCGGGAAAATGCGCAGCGGAACAGAAAAATACAATGCTTCGTAATTCGAGGAAAAACGCGCAGCGGAAAAGAGAATACAATATTTCGTAATTCGAGAAACGCGCAGCGGTAAACAAAATAATATGCAAATCTTTGCCCCCTTTTCGGATACTAGGGAGTGAGTCCCGAACAGGTTAAGTCCCGAACTGTGAGTGTATGTGTGTGTTATGGTACCCGGGTACTATTCAACTGGCCAGTGAATTTACTTAAGGAATATCTTCGACTAGTCAAGTTGGGGCCCTGTGGACTTTAAAAGAGAAAACAGCAGCGTATTCTGTATTTACAAACGGCCTTGGAGGCCTCTCACCCATCCACCGGTTGCTTTAGGCTCCGCTGACCCAGGACGTCTCTCCGCTCGATTTTGACTGGGGATACTTGCGGCCGGATCCATTGTCTCACGTCCCGTAGCTTGTCCACGACTTTTTCCCGCTCACCGCCTGCTCTCTGTATCCGATCAAACTTGCGGTGACTCCTTACTCGAGGTCTTCGGTTGGTTCAATCTGCAGCAATCTCTGGACTTGGAGGGCTCCTTCTCCTTAGGCTGAATGACCCGGTAAAAGAACTGACAGGTCTCACTTGTGCTCTGGCCTAGGCCCTCTTGCGATGTCTGGCACTGCGTCTGCTCTCTCTCGTTCCCTGGCGCGCTCTGGCGCGTTCTCCACGAGGTTCAGGATGTAAGTCCGTTGGGTCCCACCCACTTCCTGTCTTTTTGCAAAGCACGCCGGGAAATGTAGTCCCAATGTCCAGTATCTCTAATCGCGATTGTCTCCATCTTGTGGCCAAAAATAGGTACTGCCGGCGGCAAGATTTTAACACAGCGCTACAATAGCATTTCATTGTTTTCTGTATGAAAAGGGCTGACACCTGGACAAGCACCCCTCCCTGATCACAGGTGATCCACCTGCAGGATCTATTTAGCCTTGAACTGCAGGGGGCTCCAGAAAGGATTCAGTCCTCAGCCATGGAGTTGATCCCATAAGAGCAGTCACTAGGTGAGAAGGATAGGACTTGCCAAAAGGTGGGATACATTGGCATTTGTTGACAGGCTTAAGCTATTCATGGCCATATATTGTGAACCTATATTTCCACAATTTTCAACATAGCTCAGGCTTATGGACCTTGCAAAAAGTCTTGTATGAGTTAAGAAATGTTGTAATCCTGAAGGGGGTAAGAGTTGTTGGAAGCTTTGAAGGGTTAAAATGTGGTAAAATCTTTTAATGGTTATATTTACGGGCTGCTGTTGAAATCGTTGAATTTATTATTATTATTATTCTTTATTTATAAAGCGCCAGCATATTCCGCGGCGCTGTACAGTAAGCACAGTATAAACAGGGTTACAATACATTGAACAACATTTGACAAACAGTACAGGAGGAGATGAGGGCCCTATTCCCGTAGGAACTCACAATCTGGGAGGGTTGGGGTTGGAAACAGGAGGAGAGGACTGTAAGGTGAGAGTGATTGATGGTTGCGTCAGTGAGTTGGGTGGTAGGCTTCCCTAAATAGGAATGTTTTCAGGGAGCGTTTGAAGGAAGAGAAGTTAGGGGAAAGTCTGACAGTACGAGGGAGAGCGTTCCAGAGAGTGGGGGCTGCGCGTGAGAAATCCTGCAGTCTATCATGGGAAGAGGTGATGCGGGGAGAAGCTAGGCACAGGTCACTGTTTGACCTTAGGGTGCGGGCTGGGGTGTATTTGGTGATTAGTGAGGACAGGTAGTGGGGCGCTGAGTTAGTGAGGGTTTTATAGGTAAGGATAAGGATTTTGAACTTAATTCTGCAGTGGATGGGGAGCAGTGAATGTGTTAATGGAGTGCTCTCTCCCTGGTTTGTTGTATTACATTGTCTTGAGTCCCACACTTTGTGCTGTGAAGGTTGAGTCCTAACCTCCTTGTGTATTCTATATATATATATATATATATTTCCACTAAAATTCATTAATATTGTTTCTTAAAGATTTTTGCAACAGTATTTTTAAATATGTAGGGCTCTATTAAATTCTTCGCGCAAACGTTAACGCGTGCGCAAAAACGCATTAATGCGAGGGGCAAAACCCTTTGCGCTGAACGTCGTATCACAATGTCCGCGCAAAAAATGCGCGTTAACGTCTATCGCGGGTGAACCTGCGCGAACGCTGCACGAGCATACTGTACTGCGCACGTCCTATACTTAACATTGTGAGCGCAAATGCGTTTGCGCACTGGTACGCGGATGGTATTACATTCTATGCGCAAAATTTAACGCACAGCGTTTGCGTGCATAATTTTAACGTCTTTGAAAAGCTGGTGGTAACGGCAAATCTGAACGTCCTGGCCGAAACCGAATACACCAGCACGAAAAAAACAATACAGCAAAGTATAGTTACACATTCTACACATACCCAAACAATAAAATGAAGAAGTTGTGCATTTTTTTTTATTGATGCAGCATATATGCGCAGATTGACTTTGACAGGCGCAAAAACTTAACGGGAGATAAAGTGTGTTCTTAATTCTGATTGGCTGAATTGCGTGAAAAAACAGTCCGCACACTGATTTCTGCGCGCAACGTTGCTGCGCGCACAATTTTACGCATCCGTTTTATGTGTGTTATTTTTTGACGGATTGAAAAATGCGCGAGGATTGTTATACCAGCCTTATTTTACGCGCGTTAACGTTTAAAGCCACGCGCAAAAGTTCACGCGTTCTGCGTGTGTTTTTGCGTGAAGAGTGTAATAGAGCCCGTAAAATCTGCAAAGTGTTCATGTCAGTATTATCACAGAATGGGTTTTATACGTAAAACGATGACGAGGTCGAGTATAGGTCAATTCCGTATTAGCTGAAGAATAGGGCAATTATTAGAACGTATTTTCACCGGAATTGTAATCTTAATATTGCCTGAACTCTGCAAAGAAAATGACGATCATGTACTTGAAATGTCATCAAACCTTATGACACTAGAAATACAGAATAAATCATCTTGTTTCGTATCTTAAAACCCCGTTCTACGCCTGTTTTTATTACAGCTTCGAATACTACAAAGGAAAAATGAGGTTTATGAGAAATTCAAAGTACATCCTTAAGTGCGATGCTTTGGTCTATACTTCCTGACATTATTTTTTAAATGTCGTTTTATAGACACTCATTTTTTGTTCCAGAGGGAGCATGTGTACTAATATGTATAAAATGAATAGCAAAGTAAATGAGAGATGTATAAAGTGACTGAGACTACAGGCAGCTTCTGTAAGGTGACATTTGGAAGAACTTATGTTGATCTACCACTTGTTGATCACCTATGTTGATCTATCATCCAGCAATGACTTCCCAATGGAGCCTGGTGACCCACAAAACATGAGATAAGTGCTATAGTCAGTGGAGGCTCCTCCATAGGGTCAGATTGGGCAGCGCCCTAATATAATTTTTGCAATAAACAAAAATGCAACTATGTAACATTTTTCAGTTGTTTTTGTGTCATTTAACAAGTGCTTGATTGTAAAAATATGTTATGTCCATTCAACCCCTTTCCGATGTGTGGGCATTGCCCGTCAGGTGGGGTTAACAACGGCAAGGTGCACAGGTACGTCTTTCCACCAGGTGCCGCCGTGGACCTCTTATTTGGCCCGACCACACAGCCAATGATGCGTGGCATGTGCCGGCTGCAGGGAGGGGCCAAGGTGGGCCATGGAAGACAGCAAGGCGCACCTGTCTGCCCTGCACCTTCAAAGCCCACCCACCGCACGGACGGAATAGATCATCCTGTGGCTGGAATGGGTTAAGCAATGTATTTGACTTCTCAACTGTTGCTGAGCAGACTAAAAAAAAAGATATTGTGATCGTTTGTCTAGAACCGTGTCCAGAAATCTAATAAGGACTCTATGGGAAGTCTTAAGTATCATTGGCCACAACTGTGTTTAAGCCCCCTGTTGCTGGCTATTTTAATTATTATTATTATTATTATTATCCTTTATTAATATAGCGCCACAAATTCCACAGTGCTTTACAAGATCAGTGATTCAGGGGGACCCTGTTCCCAAGGGAACTTACACTCTATCAGGGTTATTCAAAGAGATCCGAATTGCTTGAGAAAGGTAACCAAACGCTGAAAATCAGCGTTCGGTTACCTTTCTTGGCCATTCGGCTATCCAGAGAGCAGGCAATTCGCCAAATCCTGGCGAATTGCCTGCACATACGGTGCCTGTTCGGTGCGTGTTCGAGGGCAGTGAAATCCCCATAGAAAAAGCACTGCTTCGGCTATTCAGAGAACACAAACCAGCAGTGAAAGGTTCCCCTAATGTCCTGCCATTCGGGGTTTAATCGGCAAGTTAATTCAGGAGAATCCCATAGGCTTCAATGTTAAAAATATTCCTGTTTTAATTCAATATCTAATAAACCGTTCATTATAAATTCTGCAGTAAGAGTCTCTTTATTTATAGATTTTTTAGGATACTTTAAGCATTTTCTTTAATTTTTTTTTTTTCAAAGTCCGATTTTTTTTTTTTTCTTTAACCCCTTAAGGACCGAGACGTACCATGTACGTCATTGCAGCGGGTTCTCTCTTAGACCCGCTGACGTACATGGTACGTCCTGCCGTTTTTTGAGCGCTGGAAGCGATCGGATCGCTTCCAGCAGCTCAAACGCCATTGCAGGCTGCCTGGAGTCCAGGCAGCCGTGCAATGGCGTTTAGAAGTGCCGGGCACCATGTGATCGCTCCCCGGGAGCGATCAACATCCGGTTTCACCGGAGAGGTGCCGGCACTTCTAGAGAGCGCTGGAAGCGATCAGATCGCTTCCAGCTGCTCTGAGTATATTACAAGGATGCCTCGACATCGAGGCATCCTTGCAATATGCTTACCTGCCGCCGGTCCGTCCGTGATCGCTCCCCCCGAGCGATCACTTCCGGTAGCGGCAGGAAGTACTGAGTGCCACGAGGTATCGTGGCACTCAGTACAAAAACGATCACATCAGTGATCAGGTGCTCTGCTGGGTGCCTCGAGGGATCAAGGCACCCAGCAGAGTAAAAAAAAGTGTAAAAAAAAGTGAAAAAAAAAGTAAAATAAAAATAAAAATAAATAAAAAATAAAACTGACGGTTAGGGGTAGGGTTAGGGTTAGGGTTAGGTTAGGGGTAGGGTTAGGGTTAGGGTAGGGTTAGGGGTAGGGTTAGGGTAGGGGTAGGGTTAGGGTTAGGGTTAGGGTTAGGGTTAGGGTTAGGGTTAGGGTTAGGGGTAGGGTTAGGTTAGGGTTAGGGTTGGTTAGGGGTAGGTAGGTAGGGGTAGGGTTAGGGTTAGGGGTAGGTTAGGGTTAGGGTAGGGGTAGGTTAGGGTTAGGGTTAGGGCTAGGGTTAGGGTTAGGGGTTAGGCTAGGGCTAGGGTTAGGGTTCTAAGGGCAGGGTCATCTTGGGGCTGAGTGGGATGTTCCTAGCCTGCCTCAGAGAGGCAGGCTAGCAACATCCAATCAGAAGTTAGAAAAAATCAAAATAAAATTTCTAATTTGTCAGGTCAGGTCAATATTTTGTAAATATTGGCTCTGACCTCTGTGATTCTCCCTCCCTCTCCTCACTTGTGTTTTGGTGAGCGAGAGAGAGAGATCAGATTTGACAGGTTAGAGATTTTAGTGAGATTTAGTGAGATTAGAAAAATTGAGGCAGATTTAGAGAGATTTTAGGGAGATTTAGAAGAATTGAGGCAGGTTTAGAGGGATTTAGAGAGATTTAGGTGTTTATTTGTATTTTCTTGTGAAACCCAACGGTTCTTCTAAGAACCAACAATCCGCTTATATATATATAATATTTATAAATTTTATAATCTATTATATATAATGTCTGAGAGGGTGTACAGCGCCAAGGAGGCATATGCCATCCTGGCGTCAGAATCTGAGGCATCTGCGTCAGACTCAGACCCTCATTTCGACCCCGCTAACTGCTCAGAGACGTCGCTAGATACATTATCTACGCTGGCTGATGTATCTAGTGATGTTTCTGATGCAGATCCTGGGTCACCACCTGCCAGCAGGAGACGCACAGCTCCAGCTGAGGAGTGGGTAGTGCCTCATCGCCAGAGCCAGATATCCCTCCTTTCACGGCAAATCCTGGCATCAATATTGATGTTGCAGGATTTACCGCCACACAGTTTTTGCAGGTGTTTATGGGGGATGATTTGTTGGGCCACATCGTGGCCCAATCAAATCTGTATGCCCATCAGCATTGTGCTGCGAAGCCAGACTCCTACTTGGCAAGGCAGCAATGGACCCCGCTAGATGTGCCAGAATTTCTGAAATTCTGGGCACTTACTATGCTGAGGGCATCATAAAGAAGCCCTCAATTCGCTCCTACTGGAGCAGTAGCCCCATCTGCTCTACCCCCATTTACCCCCAATCAATGTCACGTAGAAGGTATGAAAACATTTTGCGTTTCATGCACTTCAGTGACAACAGCCTGTGCCCCCCTAGAGAGCATCCCCAGTTTGACAGGCACCAAACTTTTACATTTTATTCGTACATTTTTATGTTCTACAATTGGTGCTGTATTTTGCCAAAATCTTTGCACACCTATGCATGGGGGGCATGGGTGTACTCAGGAGATCTTGCAGAAAACAACCTGGAGAGTTTTCATGCAGTAACAAACAACAGTGTCTCCTAAATCACAGTCCAAATCTAATGTGGGCGTAAAATAAAAAATTGAAAAATTACCGCCACACACCTTCTCAAATGTTTTGGGCTAAAACCGTTGCATCCATGGCATCAAAGCACTCCATATGCAATACCTTGGGGTGTCAACATAACAAGTATAAACAATTTTCTGCAATAATTCAAACTGGGGTATGCGGTAGACCCAAATCCAAAGATAGGCCTAGCTGAAGAAATAATCTCAATTTCAACTCCAATGACAAAGTCATAAAAATTGTATTTGAACCTTCCCAAAATCCTGGCAAACCTATGCATGGGGGGCATGGGTGTACTCAGGAGATCTTGCAGAAAACAACCTGGAGAGTTTTCATGCAGTAACAACAACAGTGTCTCCTAAATCACAGTCCAAAACTACTGTGGGCGTAAAAATCTGAAAATTGAAAAATTACACCACACACCTTCTCAAATGTTTTGGGCTAAAACCGTTGCATCCATGGCATCAAAGCACTCCATATGCAATACCTTGGGGTGTCAACATAACAAATATAAACAATTTTCTGGCAATAATTCAAACTGGGGTATGCGGTAGACCCAAAACCAAAGATAGGCCTAGCTGAAGAAATAATCTCAATTTCAACTCCAATGACAAAGTCATAAAAATTGTATTTGAACCTTCCCAAAATCCTGGCAAACCTATGCATGGGGGGCATGGGTGTACTCAGGAGATCTTGCAGAAAACAACCTGGAGAGTTTTCATGCAGTAACAAACAACAGTGTCTCCTAAATCACAGTCCAAAACTACTGTGGGCGTAAAAATCTGAAAATTGAAAAAATTACACCACACACCTTCTCAAATGTTTTGGGCTAAAACCGTTGCATCCATGGCATCAAAGCACTCCATATGCAATACCTTGGGGTGTCAACATAACAAATATAAACAATTTTCTGGCAATAATTCAACTGGGGTATGCGGTAGACCCAAAACCAAAGATAGGCCTAGCTGAAGAAATAATCTCAATTTCAACTCCAATGACAAAGTCATAAAAATTGTATTTGAACCTTCCCAAAATCCTGGCAAACCTATGCATGGGGGCATGGGTGTACTCAGGAGATCTTGCAGAAAACAACCTGAGAGTTTTCATGCAGTAACAAACAACAGTGTCTCCTAAATCACAGTCCAAAACTGATGTGGGTGTGAAAATGAAAAATGACCACCAAACTGTATCAATTTGTTTGGAGCAAACGGATGCATCCATAGCATAAAAACACTCCATTTACAATACTTTGGGGTGTTAGCTTACCAAATATATGCACGTTCATAAAACTGGGGTATGTAAAAAGGCCCCTAAAAAGAAGATAAGCAAAGAAGATACTGTATGTCAAATTAGAAAATTGACAAGCACATGTCAAAGATTGGCGTAGCACCCCAAAAACAACAGAACAAATCTATATATGGGTGGTATCAATTTACTCAGAAGATGTTGCTGAACATATTTTGGGGTGTTTTTTGGCAGTAACCCATAACTGGATTTGACAATTCATGCCTAAAGTACAATGTGTGTGAAAAAATAACACAAAAAGTGACTACCTGAAAGTTTGACATAGAGCTAGTGCATGGAAAGTGTTAAAATACAACTCTTTGAAGCACCCTAGGGTGTGCCCTTTCTAAAAATATATGGTTTGATGGGGGTAAATTACTTTGGCCGGCTTCAAAAATGTCCCAAATAGGACATGGGTGCATGATGACGAAATGTGAAAATTCCAAGTTGGAAAACTGAAATGCGCACCCCCCAAATAAGGCCTATTAGCCCCCAAATGACCCGACATACCTATACATGGGTGGTATCAATTTACTCAGAAGATGTTGCTGAACATATTTTGGGGTTTTTTGGCAGTAACCCATAACTGGATTTGACAATTCATGCCTAAAGTACAATGTGTGTGAAAAAATAACACAAAAAGTGACTACCTGAAAGTTGACATAGAGCTAGTGCATGGAAAGTGTTAAAATACAACTCTTTGAAGCACCCTAGGGTGTGCCCTTTCTAAAAATATATGGTTTGATGGGGGTAAATTACTTTGGCCGGCTTCAAAAATGTCCCAAATAGGACATGGGTGCATGATGACGAAATGTGAAAATTCCAAGTTGGAAAACTGAAATGCGCACCCCCCAATAAGGCCTATTAGCCCCCAAATGACCCGACATACCTATACATGGGTGGTATCAATTTACTCAGAAGATGTTGCTGAACATATTTTGGGGTTTTTTGGCAGTAACCCATAACTGGATTTGACAATTCATGCCTAAAGTACAATGTGTGTGAAAAAATAACACAAAAAGTGACTACCTGAAAGTTTGACATAGAGCTAGTGCATGGAAAGTGTTAAAATACAACTCTTTGAAGCACCCTAGGGTGTGCCCTTTCTAAAAATATATGTTTGATGGGGGTAAATTACTTTGGCCGGCTTCAAAAATGTCCCAAATAGGACATGGGTGCATGATGACGAAATGTGAAAATTCCAAGTTGGAAAACTGAAATGCGCACCCCCCAAATAAGGCCTATTAGCCCCCAAATGACCCGACATACCTATACATGGGTGGTATCAATTTACTCAGAAGATGTTGCTGAACATATTTGGGGGTGTTTTTTGGCAGTAACCCATAACTGGATTTGACAATTCATGCCTAAAGTACAATGTGTGTAAAAAAATAACACAAAAAGTGACTACCTGAAAGTTTGACATAGAGCTAGTGCATGGAAAGTGTTAAAATACAACTCTTTGAAGCACCCCAGGGTGTGCCCTTTCTAAAAATATATGGTTTGATGGGGGTAAATTACTTTGGCCGGCTTCAAAAATGTCCCAAATAGGACATGGGTGCATGATGACGAAATTTGAAAATTCCAAGTTGGAAAACTGAAATGTGCACCCCCCAAATAAGGCCTTTTAGCCCCCAAATGACCCGACATACCTATACTTGGGTGGTATCAATTTACTCAGAAGATGTTGCTGAACATATTTTGGGGTGCTTTTTGGCAGTAAACCTTAAAGTTCACAGTACATGTATTCTTAAATTGCGTTCAAAAAAAAAAAAATCACCAATTTTTTTTTTCTCAAACTTTGGCATAGATTTGTGGTAAAATGGTTTGCATGGAAAGAGTCAAAATGCCCCAAGTTTAATACCTTGATTTGTGTACTTAAAAAAATATGTATATGTGGAGGGTTATTCAGGAATTAGTGACAGATATCAGTGTTACAATGTCACTATCACTAGTTTTGAAAATAAACTCTTTGGAAATGGCAAAGTGCTACTTGCACTTATTGTTGCATAAAATAAGGAAAAAAGCGAGAAATATGTAAACATTGGGTATTGCTAAACTCAGTACTAAATTTAGAAACTACTAAAGAATTAATTTTTTTTGACGGTTGTTGATACATAAGAAATTTTGGGGGTCAAGTTCGAAAAAGTGGTGTTTTTTCAATTTTTGTGTCATATTTCACAATATTTTTTATAGTAAATTATATGAAATGATGAAAAAAATGGTATCTTTATAAAGTCCATTTAGTGACGAGAAAAACAGTGTAAAATATGTGTGGGTTACATAAACGAGTAAGAGGAAAATTTGACGTAAACACTAGAGCGCAGAAACGTAAAAACAGCAGCGGTCACGAACGGACGGATCGTGTAAAACCGCCCGGTCACTAAGGGTTAAGTTTTCTTATTTTTTCTGTAACAACCCTTTTATTACCATTCCCTGGACCTCATATGCAAATTTCAGACATTTTCGCTCAGTAGTTTCTTTGCAAACAGCTTTTCACTTTCACATTCATACAAACTGTTTTGCTAATTTATTCACCTCCCTCTGTCTGCGGTGTCGGCTTTCTTTCTCGGCTTTTTCCGGCGGCTTCGCTGCGTGTGATCGGCTCCTGCTCGGGTTTTTCCGGTGTCTTCGACGGGTTAATCCAGATGTTTTTGAGGGTTTTCGGCGTGCATTCCGTGGGTTTTGCGGTGAGTTTTCGTCAGGTTTGCGGCAGCCTTTCCCTGCAATTCGGAGACCCTGTGGTGCTTGCTGAATACACCGCAGGGTCACCAAAATGGGATCGGCAACATGAACCGAATTGAAGAGAACGAAAAGTCACCGAACGTGCGGTGACTTTTCGAATCTCTTTGGATAACCCTGTATGAGATGTATAAGTATTTTGTGAGGTAGGCGCATCCATATCTTAGGTGTCTTGCCCAAGGACACTCGCTGGTGGTGTCTTCTGAGTGGGATTGAGTCGTCTTTCCATGATTGTAGAGCAGAGACCTGGTGGTTAGGTTGGACCCACTTCTTGCAAAGTCGAGACTTCTCCACATTTGTATTGGCACCAAATAGGTATATACAGACAGAGACACTGACAGTCATAAACACAAAGACAATGAACAATACACAGACATTGAAAGGGACAGTAATAAAGACATGTAGAAACATGTACTCACAGATACACTGACAGAGACAGTGAAAGACAAATACATACAAAGACACTGACAAGCATACACGTAGATGCACAAGAGCAATGACACAGATACAGGGACAGATCGAAGCACAAAAATGTTGGGTGTCCCAGTCCCAAGGTACGTAAACAGAGCGATCTGTGTGTGTCTCTCCGCATATGGGAATAATGGTTTCTACTTTTGTAGCATGGCCAGGAGCCATTGGACGGATTCCAGTAGCTCTGCAACCATTGGCTCTGCCGCAGTTGAGGGCCAGACATGTTTTAACGTGGATTTATTAGTGTGGTGCATACTCTGTAAACAGGGAATTAAAGGAAACAGAAAACTCATCGTGCGAACAGCAAGCAGTAATGAAAATGATGCTTGTTTGAAATAATATAACGGGAAGGAAGATAATATACAGGAAGTCTATGACACCCATTGGTGGACAGTTTCTGTACATTATATTAATTTTACAGCCTTGTTTCGATGGCTTCAAATATTTTATTGTATATGCGTGTAAGTATTTCTTTAAATATAAATTATTATCTGAAAAACAAGAAAGAGGAGAGGGAGAAAGAAACAAAGAAAGAAATAGGAAATTGAAAGAGAAAGAAAAATAGGAAAGAAAGAAGGGCAGAGAGAAAAAGAAAAAGAGAAAATATGAAAGACAGAAAGAGAGGGAAGAGAAAAAGAAAGAAAGAGAAAAATAATAAATCTGGAGAGCGGAAAAGAAAGAGAAATAAAGAGAAAACTATGAAAGAAAGACAGAAAGAAAGGGGAGAGAAAAAGAAAAAGAAATAAGAGAGAAAAAGAAAGAGAGAAAGAAAGAGGGAAATATGAAAGATAGACAGAAAGAAAGGGAGAGAGAAAAAAGAAAGAAAGAAAAATAAGAGAAAAAGAAAGAGAAAAAAGAAAGAAAGAAAGAGGAAAATATTAAAGATAGACAGAAAAAGAGGGAGAGAGAAAAAAAGAAAGACAGAAAGAGGGAGGGAGAAAAAGAAAGAGAAAAATAAGAAAGAAAGAGAGAAAAAGAAATAAAGAGACAGAATAAGAAAGGAAGAAAGAAAGAAAGCGAAAAATACAAAAGAAAGAAAGAGAGGAAGAGAGAAAAAAAGAGAAAAATAAGAAAGGAAGAGGAGGGAGAAAAAATAAGAAAGAAATAGAGAGAAAAGGAAGAAATAAAGAAAATAGAAAGAAAGCAAGAGAAAAATAAGAAGGTAAGAGAAAATATGAAAGAGAGGGGAGAGAAAAAGAAAGAAAGAAAAATAAGAGAAAAAGAAAGAGAGAAAGAAAGAGGAAAATATGAAAGATAGACAGAAAGAGAGGGGAGAGAGAAAAGAAAGAGAAAAATAAGAAAGAAAGAAAGAAGAAAGAAAGAAAGAGAGAGAAAAAGAAAGAAATAAAGAGACAGAAAAAGAAAGGAAGAAAGAAAGAGAAAAATACAAAAGAAAGAGAGGAAGATAGAAAAAAGAAAGAGAAAAATAAGAAAGAAATAAAGAAAGAGAGAAAAAGAAAGACAGCATCAGAAAAATAAGAAAGAAAGAGGGAGAAAAAACAAAGAAAGAAATAAAGAGAGAGAAAAGGAAGAAAGAAAGAAAATAGAAAGAAAGCAAGAGAAAAATAAGAAAGAAAGAGAAAAAGAAAGAAAGCATGAGAAAAATAAGGAAGAAAGAGGAGAGAGAAAAAGAAAGAAAGGCAACAACAAGAAATAAATTAAGACAGAAAGAAAGATTACGTTGTATTTACATGCTGTTTATTTGTATTATCTTTAGTTATATTTATAAATACTCAGAATACACACACATTCTGCATCACACACATTTACACACATGCATCTTGACAGATGTGAAGAAGATCCATTTTTACCGCAGGATATATAATTACAATACTTCTGTGAAATATACCTGTCAATAATCCACTGTTCTTTCCAGTGCAGCCTCCCAGAGCAGCCTGTTTCTGTGTTTTTTAACACTTATTTCTTCTTTCCATTTCCCTCCGGCACCAATGGGATCAGTAAAGCGCGATTTATAGTTACTGCAAACCCAAGGCAGTTCCATCTACTCTTACTCTGTTGCTTTGGGATTTACAAGTTATTGCATCTTTTATTTTCCTACAAAAAGGCGCCGTATCCCTCTGCTTGCTTAAAACAGGTTCTACATGGGGAGGGGGGGGGCTCCACTGGCTTTGTGCTGAAAGCTTTTTATTGATGGTTAGTCTGGATTGTTTTGCTCACAACTTGATACAAACAAAAAATATTTCAGGTATCAAATACTGTAATTTTAGGATTACGAATACATAACAAAATGTTCCGCTTTCAGACAATCCCTGCATAGCTTTTGGATGCTATGAATGGATAAAAATGTTGTCATTTAAAGCGCGCTTTGTGATTTTTTTTTTTTAGTTAAAATCCAAAAATGAAAAAATGATATTTGCCTCGTTTTGTCGGTTAGTGCACCAGATAATATATTTATCCCCTTCCTGGTCCTCCAGGGATTTAGCCCACTCCCTGTAACATAAGGTAAGTAGAAGACAAACAGGGTTATTCAAAGAGCTCCGAATTGTGGCCGAAAGGTAACCGAACGCTGAAATTCAGCGTACGGTTACCTTTCCTGGCCATTCGGCTATCCAGAGAGCAGGCAGTTCGCCAAAAGTTGGCGAATTGCCTGCACATACGGTGCCTGTTCGGTGCCTGTTCGAGGGCAGTGAAATCCCCATAGAGAAGCAATGCTTCGTCTATTCAGAGAACAAAAACCAGCAGTGAAAAGTAGCCGAAATGCCCTGCCATTCGGTGGTTTCATTCGACAGGTTTATTCAGGAGAATCCCATAGGCTTCAATGTTAAAAATATTCCCGTTTTAATTCAATATCTAATAAACCGTTCATTATAATATTCTGCAGTAAAAAGTCTCTTTGTTTTCAGATTTTTTTAGGATCTTTTAGGCATTTTTTGGTTTTTTTTGCGAAAATTTATTTTCCGGGTTTTTTTTAATCGTTTTTTCTTTTTTCTAACAGCCCTTTTTATTATCATTCATTGGATCTTATATGTAAATTTCAGACATTTTCGTTCAGTAGTTTCTTTACAAACAGCGTTTCACTTTTCAAACATTCAAGCGTACAGTTGTTTTTTTTTTCACTCCATTCACTGCTGTGTCGGCTTTTTCCGGCAGCTGCTCTGCTCTCTGATCGGCTCCTGCTCGGGTTTCTCCGGCGTGTTCGGCGGGGTTAATCCAGATGTTTTTGTGGGTTTCAGTGTGAGTTCGCTGGGTTTTGCGGTGACTTTCCCTGCACTTCGACGGCCCTGTGATGCTTGCTGAATACACCGCAGGGTCGCCGAAATGGGATCGCCAAATCGCACCGAACTGAAGAGAACGAAAAGTCACCGAACGTGCAGTGACTTTTCGATTCTCTTTGAATAACCCTGAATGTTAAATAATTTACTTCTAATTAGTTTACTGAAATAAGCAGCTGATGCAAGGGGGGCCGCGACCGGTGGTCCAGTAAGAGGCCCCATGATTTCCAAAGGCTGGCCTGCATACAACATAGTTCTCTCTTCGGTAAAGTCCGTATATCAACATTGTTTCATGAAAATGCTTTGTTCTGTTGACTGGTATTCTTATTTTATTTTACCCAAATCTATCTCAATCAGTCGCGCTAAACGCAGGCAACGACATCAACTGAGTTGTCATTCCCCTCAACTTACCGCGTCTCCGAAACAAAAGTTGGCATCACTATAAATATTTAAATGCAAATTCTTCACCAAGTCTCTCTTATCTCGGCGTACCTATATCAAGTGGCATATCAAAGCAATAGAACATGACAAACTAGTTTAGATTCTTAGATGCAGTGACATTCTGTAGAACATCTGCATTAAAATATAATTATGTGTAATGATGCAAACAGCATACTTGACAGAGACGCCGGAGCAGATAGTCGGGGAGAGAAACTCGGGCTAAAAGGTGCGCGACACCTTTTGATTTATGGATTGTGGATGGCAAGTGCTAAATCTTTGATGAAGTGTCTTTATTTTTCGTGATAACCTTTTGAAAAATGTGGGCGCCCAGACAAGTATTCCATTTATTTTTGAGTGCCTTAAGTCGGGAAAAGGTAATTTCGAGACGTTTAGACAAAAAAAAATCCTTAAATCTGTGATTGGATTTTGCATGAGGAGGAAGAGACGCGGAGAGAAGGCTTTAATTAGTCGCGTACGGTGGGTGACTGTGTTTTCTCTGGGATTACTGGTTTCTTATCTCGAATAAATACACGGGTAAAGATATAAGAACGCAGATTGCTGCTGATGGCAAGGTCTTCAGGCAGGGACAGGACATAATTACATAATTAAAATAGAGATACAGATTCGTGAATTGGTGGAATTCTGCAAATTTCTGAAAAATAGCTGGTTTGCAGACTTTTGCAGTACCAGGATATACAGTATATATATATATATATATATATAGTGACAGGTGTGAAAAGGGGCAGGATGATAGACCACCTTTATATTAGCAGGCAGGTGGAGAAAGCCCTTTTCCCTATAGGGTTAAGACTCAGCTGACTGCTGTTTAAGATTGCTCTGCCTTTATAGGTGCTGTGGTTCCCTCTTGTAGAGCAGTCCTTTGACTGGGAGCAGCAAAGGTGGAGACAAGCCCTGAACCGGCCGGGTGGAGTAGAGGTAACATCACTGCTCTGCGTGGAGAGAGCCTGTGGAGAAATGGGTTCAATCCCAGCAAGAGCACCTCTCCAGTAAGTGTCCTTGGGCAAGACACCTAATGGTACACACTCGCCACCCAGGACATACTTGAAAACGAGAAGAGAAATCTCAATGTATCCTTCCTGGTAAAATACTTTCTCAAAAAAAAAAATTACTGAAGGGAAGTACAACCTCTTCATTCTGTGTTTCTGGTAAGCAGTGAGAGACAATGTTTAGCTAGTCTACGAATAAGGAGTAGGCTTTTGATCCATGCCTGTTTTATTTGCTGGTTTATTTTGACACTCTGCCTGTACCATGGCTGGAAAATAAAGTGAACACCTCAAACAGTGAATGATCTGTCCAGTGGCTATATCACAATATATATATATATATATATATAGTGACAGGTGTGAAAAGGGGCAGGATGATAGACCACCTTTATATTAGCAGGCAGGTGGAGAAAGCCCTTTTCCCTATAGGGTTAAGACTCAGCTGACTGCTGTTTAAGATTGCTCTGCCTTTATAGGTGCTGTGGTTCCCTCTTGTAGAGCAGTCCTTTGACTGGGAGCAGCAAAGGTGGAGACAAGCCCTGAACCGGCCGGGTGGAGTAGAGGTAACATCACTGCTCTGCGTGGAGAGTGCCTGTGGAGAAATGGGTTCAATCCCAGCAAGAGCACCTCTCCAGTAAGTGTCCTTGGGCAAGACACCTAATGGTACACACTCGCCAGCCAGGACATACTTGAAAACGAGAAGAGAAATCTCAATGTATCCTTCCTGGTAAAATACTTTCTCAAAAAAAAAATTACTGAAGGGAAGTACAACCTCTTCATTCTGTGTTTCTGGTAAGCAGTGAGAGACAATGTTTAGCTAGTCTACGAATAAGGAGTAGGCTTTTGATCCATGCCTGTTTTATTTGCTGGTTTATTTTGACACTCTGCCTGTACCATGGCTGGAAAATAAAGTGAACACCTCAAACAGTGAATGATCTGTCCAGTGGCTATATCACAATATATATATATATATATATATGTGTTTCAGCTGGCAAAAAATAAGGCCATGTGACTTTCTGAATACACTGAATGAGCAGGTTTTTCCACCAATGGGCTTTTTTTATTCCCCAATGGTGCGTGTATATTCCAAGATGGCAATGCCAGTGTTCAACAACATCAAGATGTGCAAGAGTGGTTCAGGGAGCACGAGACATAATTTTCACACATGGATTGGCCACCGCACAGTCCAGACCTTAACCTCATGGAGAAACTTTGGGATAATGTGCTGGAGAAGATTTTGCACAGCGTCTGACTTTCCCATCATCAATACATGATCTTGGCCACAAATTATTGCGACGCTGGACGCAAATAAATGCTGTGACGTTGCATGAGCTTATCGACACGATGCAATGGTGAACCTGTGCTGTAATCAAAGCAAAAGGTGGTCCAACAGAATTTTAGGGAGTGTGCCCTCCAACTTAGATAGCTGTCACATCCTCCAGAGACAGCTAGGAGCAGGGAGTGGTGACATCATTTATCAGGACCATTATATATATATATATATATATATATATATATATATATATAATGTTAGCATTTCACCTCTTAGAAGCTTTTTCAATATAACAGATGCCATTCTTCAAATCTGATGTCATATTCCCATAGTAATTTGGGATTGGACAGATCAGGGTTAGACATTAAGGTTATGGATACAAATTACGGTTAGGACTAGGTTTAGGTCACTATTTGTGCTTGTTTTCGGGTTAAGGTAACAATTATGGTCAGAGTTCACCTATACCTCCCAGAGCGAGTGAAAGGCTCTGGGAAATGTGAGTGGTTTGTTTATTATAAATGTTGAAGATTCTATATACAAGCAGTGTTACGCTAGAATAGCACTTTTTGGTGCTTTATTTACGTGGGGGGTTTTGAGGAGCTGATATTGCACCTGCAAGGAGACCACGATTCACCTAAGAAGGGTTATATGGGGACCCCGGTTGAACAATTCCCCTAGGGGTGCATACTAAAGCCTGTCCAGGCTCATAAATATGTGAGTGAGATAAAACTCCTATTCTTTTTGAACTATAGTTCCCTTGAACATACTGTACCATGAGACTGTGCTATCCTTTTTACTTTTTCATCTATCTTCACCATTCAGCCACATACAGTCCGTGGGAGGATTGCGCCTAACTCACAGTTATTGTATGTTCTTTCATGTCTCCACAAAGGAACACAGACTTTCCCTTCAAGAAGATCTAAAGTTCCAAGGGTTTATTGTAGATATAATTATTTCTTGATGCAAGGTTATTGTCTGGGCTCGTTTTATACCAATCAAAGCAGTCTGAGCAAACCTTGAATACAACATGCATTAGTAGAATGATACAAAATGGCATTATTAATACCTTCGCTTTCAAATGAGAATATCCGTGCATAAATGTAGCAGCACTAATGCCATTTGCTGTACATTTTAAGGCAATCTAGACCTTGAGTCGCATCAATTTGCGGCCGATAAGTAAACACCTTATTCATCTGTTTGTGTATGGTTGTATTTTGCTGTTTCCAGTCTCTAGGATACAAATCCTAAATGGATACATTATCCGAATATCCGATAACAAAAGATTATGCTGAAAGTAAAGTAGCGATGGAAATTTCAATCACGGACATTAATACAAAAGTCCTTGTAAGAGCTGATTTTATTTTTTCACATTTATAAGTGAATGCAAATGGATATTACGTTGTTTTTTTAATTTTTTATCCTTTGCTCATGTTTTTTCTTTTTCTGATGTTTCCGAGCTAGGAAGTTTTTGTCTTTTGTGCTGAAAGCCATAAGATAACAGAATCGTGGGTTCAGCCGATGTTCCGGTTTCAAAAGACGACCTTCGATTTAATTCAGATTAGAATGCCGTCTGTCACCTGTGTTTGAACGACGCTGGTAACAATTGGTCGGGCTGTAGCATCGTCTAACCAATTTGCCGAACCAGCTGTATAACGTGACACACAATAGGATAACCTCGTCCAGAGTCTTGCAAATAATTATATCTATGATTTGAATATATAACGTTCTATATTAATGACCTGTGATTTTGTTTGATCCTTTGTTTGATATCAATTTCTTGACATTTTATAATTAAACACTAGTATGGATTTAACAGGTATGTGATCCGGTGACATATAACGAGTAGCTGATGCTGGCGACGCTGTAGGATGTACTTATTGCTACATGATTGACTGATACATACAGAGCCCCACCAGCTGTCATCAAGGCAAAAGAAAGTTAACACGTGTATACGATGTAAAACGTCGTGGGGACGATCTACTAAATCATGCCCACGTGTTAACTCATAGCATGCGCACGAGGTACACGCAACCGAGTCAGACAGAGGTTTGATTCCCGGCAAGAGCACTTCTCCAGTAACTGTCCTTGAGCAAGACACCTAACGGTACATACTCGCCACCCAGGACATACATAAAAACGAGAGAAATCTCAATGTATCCTTCCTGATAAATACTTTCTCAAAAATAAAGAAAAAAGAGAGTCCCCTCCCTGCGCCCTCCTACCTTGGGGCGGGGAATAGCTGTAACGAATGGTATAGCGCTCGCTCTGGAATATCGTAGGTAGGATCAAAGAGAGCTGATTTTTCTGACAAACATTTACAACATAAATGGTATTCAAGAGCCTGATTATCAAAGCCCGGGAGTAGGTAGACAACCTTGAGTAGCACTGATGCTCAATTGGTTTCGTGACCAAAGACAGCTTAGCGTAGATACCAGACATTGAGATACAATAAAACAAGTCTTGGGATCATAGACTGGACTAAGACTCAGATACGCATACAGATTTTCACATTTGTTTGTACATAATGGTTTGTCACGGCATATGAATTGTTCAGGCTGCAGGGCAGTTACATCAGGGAAAAACCTGACATTCATAATCAGACCTGAGCGTGCAGATACCGGATGGTGAGGATCATATGCAGAGCTCACAGCATGATAGATAGACCCACTATAAGGTGCCTTGTGATTAGGTCTTAAGATGGACTGGGTAGCTATCAGAGGCCAGGAGCGTGAGATGGATTGTTCAAGGAGACGGGCAGGTCTCAAAGCTGCATATAAACAACGCAACATCAACCCGTACAAACAAACACCAAAGGGGAAAAACCAGAGAATCGTCAAAAAGGAAGGCCGGGTCAAAATACATAATCAGGGTCCTTAGACAGAAATGGGTTGGCAACAAGTAGCAATAGGCATATTAACAACAGGCGATGCAGGAACTAGACTCCATGTCAGGGTGACGAGGCAACTCCTTGCACCCTGCTTTAAACCCGGCGGCTCCTCACCACACCAGGCCCGCCCCCTCAGACGCTGATCTGCCATCATGGGATGCTGGCACTTGACCAGCCAGTGGCACAGAAACATGCTCCAACCCCCCAGGGAGCACAGCAGGGGCTGAGGACATAACAATAGCCTTTCTTCCTGTCGTTTTAAAGTTTGTTTACTTTTCATTGATCGTATCTCTCTTCTCTTCTCCATCACCTTCTCACAAGAATTTGGACACATGCCGGCTCGGAGCGAGGCTAGAGTGGTCAAGAATGTGCCGTAGGGCTAACATGCCCTCATCTAGATACTGGGATAACATATTGAGGCAATAGTTGAGTTTCACACTTGCAATCAAATAAGAATCATCGCGCAATGACGGAAGATCGCCTGGAAGGGAGGGGGATCCGTTCGGATCCCTCTCCCTCCCGATCGGGAAGGAGCAGTGCCACAAGCCAGGCACCACTTAAAAGGGGAGAGTCTCCCCTTTTAAACAGTGCCTGGCTTTAACCCCTAAGGCTAGGGTCAGAGTGGGGCAGTCGGAACGCGCGTGCAGGCGCACTAAATCACGGCGGCAGTAGCAGCACATAACGGCCAATGACGGCCAATATACGCAGTACGTGCGTACAAAAGTGCGCCGACACCACGCAACCGGCAAATGAACGCATTTTTCTCAGAACGTGAAACCGCTGCTACAGACGTACAGAGTGCGCTGCGGCCGCATGGCAGCGTGTGTGCGTGATTAGGAGACGTCAGACGCTGCTAGTGTGCGGCCTACATAACGTTCAAACAGCCGGATTTCCCTAGAATTGCGTTGGTGAGTACCTGCGACTGTGCGACTGTGGTCGTCTGACCACTTAAGCGTATTCCGTGAAAAAATGCGTGCGCACGCATCGACGTACATTTTGACGGTGGCCGCAGAAAATGCGCTCATCTGTCCCTAGCCTCAGGCACCAGGTCGCACTTCAGCGCCTTGAGGCGCCAAAGTGCGGCCTAGCTCTGGTGGGGGCCGCCATCTTGAATGGCGACTCCAACCCCTGGGTCCCCCCTCGCTGCCCGACATTATCACGCATAGTGTGATGACGTCAGATAGACGGGGAACCCCTGAGCATGGCCTTTCGAATGATACCCAACATGACCAGGTATAAAGTTAAAATATAATTTAAAAAAATAAAAATATAATAAATAAAAAAAAAAAGTGTTTTTTTTGTGTTGTTTTTATTAATGCAGCAATATTGTTCACATTTCAATTATAATGTGGACAATGATGCTGCACTAATGATTTTTTTCTATGGGGTGCGTTTGCTAAAAATCACGTAATTCCCCCCAGAGAATGTAACAAGTCCCCATTTCTAATTTTTGTACAAGCGCACCCCATAGAAAACATAACCGCAAACGCTCATGTGCTAAAATGTTAAAAAAAACACTTTACATGCTGCAGATGATTAAAAATTCTGATTTTATTGCATTTTTTGTTATAATATACAGGCAGGACATGAGGTATACATATAAAAATGATATATTATGAATCTGCCGAGTCTGCCGGAAAGAACGATATATAATATGTCTGGGCCATATAATAAAATGTGGCTTTAAATCGCGTTTAAACATGATGAGCGAAAGCGGTAAAAATTAGCTCAGCACACAGACAAGAAATGGCTCAGCAGCGAAAGGGTTAATGTCGAGTGTGGAAATGGACCTTTTGTTTTTGGAATTTTAACGCCAGAGTTATTCATGCTGTGAGCTATAACAAGGGATCGATCATCTCATGTGCCTTGTTTCTGATTAAAAGGTGTGTTTTTCTTTATTTTTTTCTATACCAGTTTAGTTTGACTGTTTTGCCCTAAAATGTGCAATTCCTATCAAATCACCCGGCAACTCAACACTTAAAGAAGAGCTGATGACAGCTCCTTGATGAAGAGACTCCTTACAGTTATAGAAAAGATAATCTGAATTTCAGTGAGTTACACACACACACATATATATATATATATATATATATATCAGCACAGTATAAAGCATGGCATCCATAAGAGTGTAACATCATTCACCATGTTCAAGACAGAATGAAACTTTTTGCTCACAGATAAACTGAAGGATCACTCTACTCCTGGCCACTTTATCTTTTTAAAGATGTGAGGTTATTGGTCATTAGTGACGTCAGCACGCAGACTGCTCCGATATCACTCTGTGAGACCACCCGCTGTAACGAGTGGTCTCAAAGAGGCACGATGGATCGAATCTGTGCATGCGCGTGCAGCTCTAATCCATTGTTCTGCGCAGGCCGTTACGGAACTTGTGTATCTATGTAAAGTGCCTAAGAACTCTAGCGGTGCACAATTTGTTGCTCCTTCAATACACATGTTGCGTAGGAGCGCAAGCTGCACAGTAAAGCTTCAGGGACTTACGGGTTCGGCAAGGGAGAAAAGATAAGTAAGTAAAAAAAAAACGCAAATTAAAAAAAATAATTGGGCAGAGGCTGTCAGCAACATCTGTCCAATTATTTAAGGAAAAAAAAAAGGAACGCTGTTTTTAATAAAGTATCCCTTTTCCTATTGACAAATATAACATACACTTACCGGCCACTTTATTAGGTACATCTGCTCAATTGCTTGTTAATTGCTAATCAGCCAATCAAATGGCAGCAAAGAGGGTCCAACACTGTGCTAGCAAGGTGTACCTAATAAAGTGGCCCATAAGTGTATGTTACTGGTCAAGCTCCTATTAACCGGGACATCGGGGTTTTGGATTCTTCTGGATCTCAGAATCCGGCAGAATCCGATGTTACAGGTGGAGAAGATTGAAGCGGGCGAGCAGCAATTGCCTAGCTTCAGCATCTCCCAGCATGTACATAGGCTGGGAGGGCTCTGTGACATTACTTCCTAAAGCTCAACCTCTCAAAAACTGAACTTCTAATCTTCTCTCCCTCTAAGACCTCAATTCCCGTGCCCATTTCCCTAAAGGTGAATGGTGCCACCATTACTTCTACCTCTCAAGCTCGTTGCCTTGGGATTTTCTTGGACTCCAATCTATCCTTTACTCCTCACAATCAATCTCTAACCAAATCTTGTTACTTCCACCTAAAAAACATTGCACGCATCCGTCCCTTTCTTAATCAGGACTCTACTAAAATGCTTATCCAAGCTCTTATTATCTCCCGCCTTGACTACTGTAACCTCCTTCTCTGTGGCCTTAAGAGATCCCAGATTACCCCTCTGCAGTCTGTTATGAATGCCTGAGCCAGACTCATACACCTCACCTCCTGCACCTCTCACACCTCCCCCCTTTGTCAATCTCTACACTGGCTCCCTGTTTCTTTTAGAATCAATTTCAAAATACGGTTGCTCACATACAAAGCTCTCCATAACCGCACCCTGCCTACATCTCCTCCCTTATTAGCAGGTATATCCCTTCCTGACCACTTCGCTCTGCCAATGATCTGATGCTATCAGTTCCTTGTACCCACACGCCCAACTCTCGCCTTCAGGACTCCCAGAACATAAGACTCTCCCAGTCTCTCCAGTCCTTTAAGAAGTCTCTGAACACATTATTTTAGAGAAGCCTATAGGCTCACACCATGATCTCCCCACTGTAATGTCCTGCTCCTCTTCCCATTCATCCCTCCTGCAACCCGTCATTTCACCTACCCTATTCACCCTCATCTTATGTGTCACCCCTCTCCCTCTTAGATTGCAAGCTCTTCGAGCAGGTCCTCCCTCCTTCTGTTCTGCGTGTGTAATGTGTATGTATATTTGTTATTCTGTCTCTCCCATTGTACAACGCTAAGGAATTTGTTGGCGCTTTATAAATACTTGTAACTGTAACATCGTGGACATGATGCCTCTAGTCTGCGCAACTCCGCGTGCAGAATATCACAAGCTGGGGCTGCTCAGAGTCTGCCAGCACGTGCCGCGATCTGCTGCAGCGATCAGGAACCTTGTACCCAAGCAGCAGCAGACATACGGGTGCCCCCCGATCCGTAATTAGTAAAATCCAGACTGCTCCAAAAATTCTGTTTACCGTAGTCTCCTGGATCTGAAAATTCCGGATAAGGGGTGCTGGACCTGTGTTAGATTTCCGTTCCTTCACCTGTCAAAATCCTAAATGTACCAGAAAGGATGTGTGCTTAGGTGCATGCGACAAAAATCTATCCAAAGTGAAATTCTCTTCACGGGCGGCGAGCTCCTCACGTGAAGGGCTGCCCTTCAATCTCCATGTTCCTTGTTTAGAGTTGAATAATGTCTGTCACCGGAGCAGACACAAAATTTGTCACCAAACCAAGTTTGTTGGGAATGCACACCTTATAAATAATAATGATTAAGATAAAAAGCCTGGCTGTTTTATAAGGACACAACAATGCAAGCTTTTTAGCAACTGAGAGGTCGGTCAACAATTGGTGTTTCGGGACCAGCATACCCTTGATATACGGACGTAAACTCTGTCAGTGATACAGACACCTGCTGATTCAAGATAATGCTCTGGCTCGCCAAAGTTTAATAGGATAATCTATTGAAAAATAGAGTTCCCTTTCTTAGCCCTTACCCCCTTAACGTCGCAGGACGTGCTATGATGTCCACGCAGTGGTGGCCCTTGAAGATGGGGAGCGTACAGGTCAGAGGCGGATCCAGGGGGGGCAACGGGGTAATCCCCCCCCCGAGATACCAACACGCCACCCCCAGACGTTTTTCTCCCTACGAGAGGCTGCCGGCATGCAGCTTGGCCGCTTGCCTGGGAACCATCTGACCAGAGCAGCCGCAATCTCGCGAGATCGCAGAGTTTACGTGAACTCTGGGATCTTGCGAGAACGCGGCTGCGCTGGTCAGGTGGTTCCCAGCCGAGCGGCCAAGCTGCATGCCAGAGGCCGCTCGTAGGGAGAAAGGCCGGCGGGTACTCAGAGCCTGGCAGAGGAGGTGAGAGCTGGGAGCAAATATATCCATGTGAGCTAGTCAGCCTCACTCTCTCTTCCCAGATTCCATCTTGCTCCAATGGCAGGACAATAGCCCAGACAGTTGGAGATAGGCTGTGTGCAGTGGTTGACCAGAGCGCCTTACGTGTCTTGCTGTGCTCTTAGCATACCACATCGCTTGCAGAGAACACCTTCATGACCGATGTGCTATTCTAGTAGGTTTCATCCGTTCAAACTGCCGGAATCTGTCTTCACATGCTCGGGATAAAAAATTCCCTATCTCACCGAAGGCCTATGACCCAACGGCTACTCTCGACCTGGTTTAGCCAGCCTGTCGAAGCTGTTGCCCGGGGTGTGGCCGCTGTGCATGCTACAGCTACTAGGAGCCACAGGTGAGAGCTGAGCGACAGGTGGGGACCAAAGGTGAATGAGCTGTCCTAAAAGGACATGACCAGCCATACACCAGAGGTGTTACCCCTCCCTGCACACCCCATACACCCCAAAAAAGAGTTTTATCTAACACTTAACTTAACTTATCTTAACTTAACTTAAATATAACTAACAACAACGGGATCTCCTTTAACTTGGGAACCCGGAGTTTGACCTGAAACAAAAAAGTAATATAGCATTAAACACCATGACTGGGATATTTTAACCATTGTTCACACATTCATGATCAATGCACCCACACATATTATACGCTGTCTATAACTCTCCGTATAGCGTTATTTACAGCATATAATATGTGCAGGTGCAGCCAAACTATTCCAAAAGATATAAAGAAGAATGAATTAACCTGTTAAAGTCAGTTTATCCACTTGTTCTTGGTCCTGATCAGGGTCATAGCTGAGCTCACGGCAGCGTCACCTGGAAGGAAACAATGAAGGAGGAAAAATAATTTAAAAAATGATCATTTTACTCTTATATACAGCATTTCTTATCGCGCACCATCAAGAGCCGTGAGGGAGACATGGGGCAGGTCAGTGGGACAATCTATAATCCGGTTCTTAATATTTTTGAAAGTGAAGGCATTTAAATAAATAGTTGAAAAATGTGACGTAAAGAAATATAAATAATAATAACAAATCTAACGGATCTCAGTTTTTCAAACAATTTTGGTGTACTAAAAATAATCACCTAATGTACCCATTATTTTATTAAATCACATGGAGAAAAATGTAAAGAATCAATGAAGGAAGTCATGAACTGAACCTGATCAGGATGATAATCCATCAGTCGATTGTGCTCCTACTGACAGCGGCTTCAAGACCAAGGTGGGCGGTCATCGCCATCTGCAGATCATGGGAGCTCCCGGCTTTCTCTGAAGCCTTCGTCACCCGGGGTCGTGATCTTAGTTACCTGTAAAGGGAAACACAAATAATGTAAAGTGATTGATGTAAATATCCTGACTGATAATCCAATAAATAATCTCATGGATAAAGACACCAGAACAACATCTCCCAATGTCCCCTAAAGAGCAGAAAGCAGAACACGTACCCGCTTCATGGTGACCGATGCCTGGTCTTTGGAGGTCACTCGTGATGCCATCCTCATGATGCCAGCTCTTCATTCGGTTGGCATTCGGTCCGTAGACCTGAGGCACCTTCACATCCTTCCTCTGTATGGAAATAAAATAGAGATTATTAATGTTACAAGTTACTGGTCAGTTTTTACAAGAAAAGACACTTTGTTTAATCGTCACTTTGCCGTCTCCGCTCACTGCACCAACAATTAAGATGATATTATATTTTTATGTATCCTGCAGCACGATGAGCAACCCAAAACAGGACATTAAAAAAAGCCTTAATACCGTCAAATAAATATCACTCAGAATGATAACAGAGTTCTAATATCACAATAATAAATGTCCCTACATGGTTACACTCCACTAATAATGACACAATGTGAAATATAATCCCGGCAATGAAAAAATTCCACTAAAACCTATAGACCCTAAACACATAAAGCTATCCAGCCCCGTGTATACGCACAGCCTCCTCCCATATGCCACTTACCCATGCGCTGAGCGTGCTGGCAGTTGGTGGAGCTTTCCAATCTACTGGCGGGTCCTCTTAGGCTAGGGTCAGACTGAGGCAGTGCGAACGCGCGTTCTGGCGCACTTAATCACGGCCGTAGTAGCAGCAAATGCCGGGCAATGACGGCCAATATACGAAGTACGGTCGCACAAAAGTCCAGCTGCGCAACGCAAGTGGAAAATGAACGCATTTTGTCGAGAACGTAAAACCGCTAGTACGGTTGTACAGAGTGCGCTGCGTCCGCTAGCGGCGTGTGTGTGTGATTAGGAGATGTCAGACACTGCTAATGTCCGGCCAACATAACGTCCAGACGCACAAAGTGTTTTATTGATGATCCGTACTAAATCACGAACGCAAATGCGCATCGTATGACCGCTATCGCGTACTCCGTGAAAAAATGCGTCCATTCGTTCGAACGCACTTTTTCACAGACAACGTGAAAATGCGTTCGTCTGACCCTAGCCTTAGCC
This sequence comes from Leptobrachium leishanense, assembly GCA_009667805.1. Lineage (NCBI taxonomy): Eukaryota > Metazoa > Chordata > Amphibia > Anura > Megophryidae > Leptobrachium > Leptobrachium leishanense. The sequence continues at coordinate 33,773 of RXON01002283.1, forward strand.
GGCCGTTCACAGCTACTCTGTGGTTCTTCTCTTGCCCTTTTCTTGCTGTACCCCTCGGGCTCCTTCACCTTAATGAAATTTCCTCCACAGTCAGCCTCGTGCTGAATGAACCATTTCTCTTTGGTACATGGTGGTCGATTCATGGCCCGTTTGACGTATTCGAAATATGGCCATTCATGCTGGCAGGGGCCATCACATCGCCACCAGTGATTCCTGTAATTGTCCGGATCGGCATCATAGTAAGTTGTGATGTTCAGCCCAGTTTTGCGATTAAGGCTGTTCATGTATCGCTGAAATGTGGGACCATGAAGATCACTGTCACGCTGGTCTGTGACAAACTGATAGGCGTGAATCATCTCGTGTAAGAGAGATTCAACCAGGGTCTTACTGGTTACTGATCCTAGGACTGGCTCGCTTAGCAAGATCTTGCAGAAACCGCTTGAAGAATAATATTTGGTATGTCCTGCACGTAGCATCATTCGCTTACTTCACTCAACTTTCACATGGCTCAGTGTCCCATGGAAGAACATCTCATTGAGCTGCTGGAAGAGAAAATCGAGCTCATCTTTCTGTGTTCGGGTTTTCTGTAGCTGTTTAAACTTGGGTCGCTCTCTGTCATGTTGGCTACACTTGTTGATCTGAGCAGAGGTTCAGGGGAGCCTACTACAGACCAGTGATCTGTGATGTCATAAAGCACAATCCAATCACAGAGCAGGTCACAATTAGGGATGAGCCGAACACTCCCTGAGATCAGTTCGGAGCCGAACCCGAACTTTCCAAATGTTCGTATCCGAACCCGAACCCGAACTCGAACTCGATACAAGTCAATGGGGCTGAAAATTCGGTTTTTAGAGTGCCCTCCAAGAGGGCATATATGCTAGATATTTGCCATAAAAGGTATATGGGGGTCCGGGTAGTGCCCTGGGGGACAGGAAACAAGGACAAAAAGTTTAAAAAAAAAACGTTTTTAAAGGGACAGTGAGTTTTCCATGAAATAAGGGTTAAAAATAAAAACGAAAAACTCCTTCAAATATCGTGCCTAGGAGGTCCCCATAACCTGCTCGTGAAGTGGCGGATTTGTAGGATGTATAGAAATATGTAAAAACCAAAAAATGACATTTCAAATGACGGTAAATGCTTTTCCTTTAATCTATCCATAAAAAACTGCTTGGGACGGCAGTCTGTATGAAAAGAGGAGACATTTTCGGACACGCAGAAAAAGTTTACTGATTTTTTGGCGGTGAAAAGCAGGAGAATGACTGGAGAATGGAAAATTCTAGACCAAATAGCAGATTTGGAAAGTGAGATAAATGGGAGAATTTTTCTGGTTTGGCTATTTTGACCTAGAATTTTCCATTCTCCAGTCATTCTCCTGAGTTTCACCTTTCTCTGAATAACCCTGTCAGGGTTATTCAGAGAGCGGTGAAGAGCAGGAGAATGACTGGAGAATGGAAAATTCTAGGTCAAAATAGCCAAACCAGAAAAATTCTCCCATTTAGGCTAGGGTCAGACTAGTGAATTTTTAATGTGCATTTAGGCGCACTTAAGCACGGCTGCACTAGCAGCAAATGACGGGCAATGACGGCCAATATACGAAGTACGGTCGCACGAAAGTCCGGCTGCGCAACACAAGTGGAAAATGAACGCATTTTTTTAGAGAACGCAGAACCGCTAGTTCGGACGTACAGAGTGCGCTGCATCCACTAGCGGCATGTGTGCGTGATTTGGAGATGTCAGACAATGCTCATGTCCGGCCAACATAACGTCCAGACACCCAAAGTTTCCTGGTTTGGATCTGTAAAAAATCACTCACAAAAATGCGCATCGTTTGACCGTTTTTGCGCATTCCATGAAAAAATACGGAAATGCGTTCGAACGCACTTTTTGACGGTTGCTGCGAAAAATGCGTTAGTCTGACCCTTGCCTTATCTCACTTTCCAAATCGGCTATTTGGTCTAGATTGTTCTCTTTTCCTGCCATTCTCCTGGTTTTCACCTTTCTCTGAACAACCTTGAGAGAGAGGTGAAAGCCAGGAGAACTGGCAAGAGAAGAGAACAATCTAGACCAAATAGCCAATTTGGAAAGTGAGTTAAATGGGAGAAATTTTCTGGTTTGGCTATTTTGACCTAGAATTTTCACTTCTCCAGTTATTCTCCTGCTTTTCACCGCTCTCTGAATACCCCGGGGAATGTTTAATCCCGAGGTGAAAAATAACATTGCTTTAGATGTTATTTTGAATTTTTTTCAAACACCAGTTAAATGCAGCATATTAGGAAGTTTTAGGAGGGAAATGAATTCTCAAATCTCAATCAAAAGCAGACACCACCCCACCCCCTCAGTACCTCAGTATAGTGTGCAATGTATCAAATTGATTACGAGACTAAAAACACCTGGTGTTATGCCCGTTTGTGAACAGAGGTCATTTAGAGTTGACAATCTTTCCACGTATACATTAGTTTTTAATTTAATATCTAATAAACTGTTGCTTATAATATTCTGCAGTAAAGAGTCTCTTTATTTCTAGATTTTTTAGTATTTTATAATCATTTTCTATCCTTTTTTCAAAATTTCTTTTTTTTTTGGAACTCGAACCGAACACACCCAAAAAGTTCGAAGTTCGCAAACTTTCGAACTGCCAAAGTTCGGGCTGAACTCCGAACCGTCCGAACCCGAACAGCTCATCCCTAGTCACAATGAACATTCTGTGACAGCATCAGTTCTAGAACTTTCAGGTTACAGTGATGGAGTTGGCTCTTATGATATTTGTATCTTTAGAAATAAAAATGGAACTCAGATATCAACCTATTAAAACATATGACATCCTTAGACGTTCTCTGTATGGGACAAACAGAAGCATGGACGGACGCTTACATTACTGATCCAATCAGTCGCATGTTTATAACAACTCTATTATTTAAGAAGATACATTGTAAATTGTTTGATTTATTCATTGGACTCAGTAGCACTCTCATAAATACATGTTAAGCTTCCTGTGTAGCCTCACCCAATGATATATATATATATATATATATACAGTATATAAACCCAATAAAATCTCCCCCTACCCTCCCACACCTAAATCTAGAGTTATGTTCCCAAAAATTTAATAAATATTACTAATAAACATATAATAAAAACCTGCCTACTCCACCCTGGCCTATATTTATTGTTAAACCCCTTAAAATTTGAGGGATTTAATGCTATATTTCGGATAAGGTGTGTTAGGGGGGATTGGTCGGGGGGGGTTGCCATTGTTTATTACATGTTTAAACGAGGGAGGGTATTTGCAAACCTGCATATTGTTAATATCTCTCTCTATATATATATATATATATATATATATATATACGGTATTGTATATTTGTATATATGTGTATATATTTAATAATTGGATACTGGATTAATACAGTTATATAAAGGTTTACTTAAGGGTCTATTCACAAAGCACTGAAACTTTGTGCAACTCGGTTCTTTGCTTTTCGCAGCATTTCGGCTCGGATTGTCTATTCCATTTCATCGAAAATATGCAGGGTTATTCAAAGAGATTCGAAAAGTCACCGCACGTTCGGTGACTTTTCGTTCTCTTCAATTCGGTGCAAATCGGCTTTCCCATTTTGGCGACCCTGCGGTGTATTCAGCAAGCGCCACAGGGCTGTCGAAGTGCAGGGAAAAGCTGCCGAAAAGCTGCCGAAAACCCGGCGAATGCATTCCGAAAACCCGAAAAAACAACTGGATTAACCCGTCGAAGACGCCGGAAAAACCTGAGCAGGAGCCGATCACACGCAGCGAAGCCGCCGGAAAAAGCCAACCCCTGCAGACGTGTGAAGTGAGTAAATTAGAAAAACAGTTTGCTTGAATGATTGAAAAGTGAAACACTGTTTGCAAAGAAACTACTGAGTGAAAATGTCTGAAATTTACATATGATCCAATGAATGAAAATAAAAAGGGCTGTTACAGAAAAAAGAAGTAAACTTGAAAAAAAAAAATCGGACTTTTAAAAAAAAAATACAGAAAAATGCTTAAAATATCCTAAAAAATCTATATATAAAGAGACTCTTTACTGCAGAATTTTATAATGAACGGTTTATTAGATATTGAATTAAAACGGGAATATTTTTAACATTCTGAATACACTTGCCGAATGAAACCACCGAATGGCAGGGCATTTCGGGAACCTTTCACTGCTGGTTTGTGTTCTCTGAATAGCCGAAGCAGTGCTTTTTCATGGGGATTTCACTGCCCTCGAACAGGCACCGAACAGGCACCGAATGTGCAGCCAATTCGCCAGGATTTGGCGTATTGCCTGCTCTCTGAATAGCCGAATGGCCAAGAAAGGTAACCGAACACAGATTTTCAGCGTTCGGCTACCTTTCTCCAGCCATTCGGATCTCTTTGAATAACCCTGATGGTGAATTCACTTTTTAGTGGATGGTCACTGCATTTTGCTGAAAATGGAGCCGACGAAGCAGTTATCAGACGTCAGTGAAAGTCCTCGAATTGCGCCAATAACCTCCAAATTGCGCCAAAATTTCATATGTAAGTTCCACCTAACTAAAGAAAAAACCTCCTAGTTGGAGTTTAAATTAATATAGGATATTAAAAAGGCATTTAAATAAAAGGAAAGGTGCTTTAAAACATAATAAAATGTTTGATAATAAACGAAATACAAGAACTTGGTTAAAAAAATAAAAAAAAATACAAAAAGCTCTTTTAAAAATTTTAAAAATTCAGGAAGCTTTTTGTAGAAAATTAAAAGTTTAAATGGTCTTTAACCCCTTAAGGACCCAGGACGTACCATGTACGTCATTGCAGCGGGTCTCTTTTAGACCCGCTGACGTACATGGTACGTCCTGCGGTTTTTTGAGCGCTGGAAGCGATCGGATCGCTTCCAGCAGCTCAAACGCCATTGCAGGATGCCTGGGAGTCCAGGCATCCGTGCAATGGTGGTGAGAAGTGCCGGGGCACCTTGTGATCGCTCCCCGGGAGCGATCAACATCCGGTTTTACCGGAGAGGTGCCCGGCACTTCTAGAGAGCGCTGGAAGCGATCGGATCGCTTCCAGCAGCTCAAACGCCATTGCAGGATGCCTGGGAGTCCAGGCATCCGTGCAATGGCGGTGAGAAGTGCCGGGGCACCTTGTGATCACTCCCCGGGAGCGATCAACATCCGGTTTCACCGGAGAGGTGCCCGGCACTTCTAGAGAGCGCTGGAAGCGATCGGTATCGCTTCCAGCTGCTCTGTGTATATTGCAGGGATGCCTCGACATCGAGGCATCCTTGCAATATGCTTACCTGCCGCCGGTCCGCTAAGTGATCGCTTCCCCCGAGCGATCACTTCCGGTAGCGGCAGGAAGTACTGAGTGCCACGAGGTATCGTGGCACTCAGTACAAAACGATCACATGAGTGATCAGGTGCTCTGCTGGGTGCCTCGAGGGATCAAGGCACCCAGCAGAGTAAAAAAAAGTGTAAAAAAAGTAAAAAAAAGAAAAAGAAAAATCAATAAAAAGGTATAAAATAAAATAAACTGACAGCCAAGATGGCGCTGCCCTTCTAAGGGCAGGGTCATCTTGGGGCTGAGTGGGATGTTCCTAGCCTGCCTCATCAGAGAGGCAGGCTAGCAACATCCAATCAGAAGTAAAAAAAAATCTAAATAAAATTTCTAATTTGTCAGGTCAGGTCAATATTTTGTAAATATTGGCTCTGACCTCTGTGATTCTCCCTCCCTCTCCTCACTTGTGTTTTGGTGAGCGAGAGAGAGATCAGATTTGACAGGTTAGAGATTTTAGTGAGATTAGAAAAATTGAGGCAGGTTTAGAGTGATTTAGAGAGATTTAGGTGTTTATTTGTATTTTCTTGTGAAACCAACGGTTCTTCTAAGAACCAACTATCCGCTTATTATATATAATAATTATAAAATTTTATAATCTATTATATATAATGTCTGAGAGGGTGTACAGCGCCGAGGAGGCATATGCCATCCTGGCGTCAGAATCTGAGGCATCTGCGTCAGACTGCGACCCTGATTTCGACCCCGCCAACTGCTCAGAGACGTCGCTAGATACATCATCTACGCTGGCTGATGTATCTAGTGATGTTTCTGATGCAGATCCTGGGTCACCACCTGCCAGCAGGAGACGCACAGCTCCAGCTGAGGAGTGGGTAGTGCCTCATCGCCAGAGGCCAGATATCCCTCCTTTCACGGCAAATCCTGGCATCAATATTGATGTTGCAGGATTTACCGCCACACAGTTTTTGCAGGTGTTTATGGGGATGATTTGTTGGGCCACATCGTGGCCCAATCAAATCTGTATGCCCATCAGCATTGTGCTGCGAAGCCAGACTCCTACTTGGCAAGGCAGCAATGGACCCCGCTAGATGTGCCAGAATTTCTGAAATTCTGGGCACTTACTATGCTGATGGGCATCATAAAGAAGCCCTCAATTCGCTCCTACTGGAGCAGTAGCCCTATCTGCTCTACCCCCATTTACCCCAATCAATGTCACGTAGAAGGTATGAAAACATTTTGCGTTTCATGCACTTCAGTGACAACAGCCTGTGCCCTCCTAGAGAGCATCCCCAGTTTGACAGGCTGTATAAAATCCGCCCCTGATTACCCACTTCGCCGTCAGGTTTGCAGAGGCTTATACACCCGGAAGGAATATCTGCGTGGATGAATCCCTAATGAAATACAAGGGAAGGCTGGGATTCAAGCAGTATATTCCTTCCAAACGCTCCAGGTATGGAGTGAAGGTGTATAAGCTCTGTGACAGCGAGAGTGGGTATACTCAGGCCTTCCGGGTGTACGAGGGAAAGGATAGTAGCCTTGACCCTCCAGGTTGCCCAGAACACATGGGAACCAGTGGCAAGATTGTGTGGGACCTACTTTTTCCCCTCATGAACAAAGGGTACCACTTGTATGTTGATAATTTTTATACAAGTGTCCCTTTGTTCAAGCTGCTGTATTGTTTTGATACAGCAGCATGCGGTACTGTTCGCAAGAACCGCGTAGGTTTCCCAGCACAGCTTGTCCGCACCCGTTAAAAAGGGGGAGACCTCAGCTCTGCGCCAAGAGGAGCTGTTGGCGGTCAAGTACAGAGACAAGAAGGATGTATACCTTCTATCCACCATCCACACTGAGAGGTCTGTGGAGGTCTCTGTACGTGGCAGAGCTGAGCGCATCAGGAAGCCAGTGTGCATCAAAGCCTATAACGGCATATGGGTGGGGTTGATCTGGCAGATCAGCTGCTCCAGCCCTACCAGATTATGCGGAAGTCAAGGCCTGGTACAAAAAGGTTGCAATTTACCTGATGCAAATTGCAACTCACAATGCCTTTTTGCTCTGCAAAAAGGCAAACCCCGGAGTGACGCTGTCCTTTTTACAGTTTCAGCTCCAGGTCATTTCGGGACTTTTGTACCAGGATGCACCTGCTCCCCGGGCGGTGATGGGGGACAGAGTTGGGGCTACGCATTTTATTTATAAAATCCCCCCTACTGAGGACAAACAGAAACCCCAAAAAAGGTGCAGGGTGTGTTTCAAGAGGGGGCAGAGGAGAGACACAATCTTTTACTGCCAGAATGCCCTGGACAACTCGGTCTGTGTCTT